>CAJNDS010000029.1:197500-251032 GCA_905221605.1 Symbiodinium natans
GGCGACCGAGATAGCTGTGAGTGACAGGACTTCTGGGCCCAAGTCTAGTTTTGAAGAGTTCTCAGTGCAGATGGCAGGACATGTGCTATTACAACTATCTCGAAGCGTGGCAAGCCCACGGCACCTGGACCCGCATCAGCTTTCGCACAGGCACCTCATCAGTTCCAATGTAGTGCGTTGTATGATGTTGTATGGCGCAGGCTATGGCTGCCTCTTCGGTGCACTACATGGCGGCCTGTGATGAAACGGATGTCAAGGCGCAGCATTGGCGCTGGTGATAACTGGTGAAGAAGATTCGCTTCTGTCAGCATGAGGCAGTTGAGTGCCTGATGGATTGGGTGCCACCCTCTCGTCAGCAGATGACTGAGAAGCCGTTGCGCCCGTCAGGTGACAGACTCTGCTCTTGTTCCCATTCCCGTATCCAAGGCCTTTGCCGGAAGCACGCTTTGACGTGAATGAGGCCTGTGGCCTGTGGGTGCCCGTGGACTTTGCCAGATCTCGGGGGATGTAGCAGTGAAGTGCAGTGGTGCAGGTGATGGAAGCTGTCAAGAAGGACAACTGCCTTTTGGAGTTTCTGACGGCGCGAAGTTTCTGCGATGGTCAGGAAATCGAGGGCATGAATGAGCTGCAGCTCGACAGGGCGCTGCAGACGGTGCAGGGGCTGAAGAATGCCTCGCAGAAGAACCAGAGGTCGCACATGAATGGAGCCTTTGGGAAGCTGTGTGAAGAGCTGTGAAGGGCTGTGAAGAGCTGTGAGGCAGATCAAGGCTCGCTTGGAGCACAAGGACAACTGCAGCCCTGAAGAGAGAACGCGCCTACAGGACGTCAGTCATGAAGCACTTCTGGGATTGATCGTCAGGGAGCGTCAGGTACGTAGCAAGATAGCCTGAAGATAGTAAGCACATGTCGGCGTGGTTCGGTGTGTTACCTTGACGTCTCAGAATCTCCAGAGGCTTCGAAGCTTCCATAGCTGGATATGGGAGCTCCACATGGCTTCGCTAAGATGGCATGGCTAGTTGGCAGCCGGTGTCCTGTAGTGCGGTGGCCTTCTGAACATGCTTCAAGATTCCTTGTTGCGTGTTCAGGACATGCGGTTGGATTTGCAAGAAAAGGAAGCTGCATTCCTGGAACTCATTGCTGACCTACAGCAGAAGAAGGGCGCTGAACAGAAGGCGGAAGTCACACGCACACACACACACACACGCATACAACAAGACTTTGGAATCTTCATGTTGATGATCCCCTGGTTCCAACCATGGGTTCTTGCAGGTTAAAATTGAAGCGCACTAGGTCACTAGGTCCTGACGCCCCCTTAGTTTTCTACGATCTCCATGATTCACGCCGGCTTTTTAAGTGCCAAGGCCACTTTCGAGCTGACAGCGACAGAACCCGAGATCGAACAAAGCAACGTGTGTTCCAGAACTTGCTGGCCAGGCGCTCCCAAACAGTTCCGAACAGGTCGTGTCCTCAGATGTGGCCACGAAAGGCCAACAGAAAACCCCTCAGAGCCCTGAGTCGCCCTGAGCCGCCCTGAGCCGCCCTGAGCCGCCCTCCAGGAAGTCTGCCACGTTGAAACTCTGCTGAAGCAAATGGAGAAGGCCTTGGTGTCTCCATGCCCAGCCTGTCCGTGTCTTCTTACCTTTGCAGGAGCTGGCCTTGCAAAAAGATGTCTGAAGCGCACAGCCGTGCGCCTTGCGCTGGAGAGATGCGCCTCTTGTGCCTCCACTGGTACGGCCTTGTGTGCCAAGCCTGAATGAATTGAATGGGTGGATGTGGTCCTGGCGTGAAGTCTTCCAGAAAAAAGTTGCAGCTGGTGTGCTTTTGCTTCAAGTTTGCTGACCTATCGTCTTGCTATGCTGTCCGGCATGTGCCTGCACGCGAACTGCGGCTGCAGCTTCGGCCAGCATCGTGCTTAAAGGGCTTGTGTGCTTTGTACAGAGACAGTGCAGATGAGGCCAACAAGTGTGCCTGCAAAGTCAGCAGTGTAACGAAAAGCAAGCCAGTCATTACAGGGGCTCGCAGCAAGGGCTTTCATGTCACCTTGCCTGCTGGAAGTTGATGCCGCTGTGTACAAGGCGCGTTGAGAAGGCATCCAAACGCCTTTTTGTCGGCTTGTCTGGGGGCTGATGGACTGAGGTTCATGGCGCTAGTGCTGAGGATCTTGTTGACCGACTCTGGCAAGGTCCTGCTTATGACACCGCCCTAGTTGAGAATGTTGCAAGGCGAGCTCCACGTCCGCGTGTTCCATGTCCTTTCAAAGCTATCTGATTTGGCTGGTGCACTGTACCAGTCACTTCGATTGTTGAGGCCACCAAGTCACCCCTGACGCTAGTTCACAGCCCTGCACTCAGCCGACGGATCCACGGCACTCAGTGAGAAGGAGGGTCAGGGAGAACGTGTTGGGACCCTTCGGAAAGTTGAGAGATCAGGCGCATCCGCCTGCAGCGCAGGCAGTTCTGGATGCCAGGGGTGCGCACGTCTCACTGCCCCTCTCTGACACGCAAGCCGCTAGCCGATTGTGGGGATGCTTCCTAGGACAGGTCTACAAGTGGTTTACATCTTCGCCCTCCATGCTTTCTTGACGGTAGCTTGCAGTGCTGGGTTCGGCTCAAGAGCACAAGTGACAAACAGCGCATCTCCTCATTCCCTCTTTTGACGCGATGTCTGAGGCCGATTACTATCAGCTCATTGGTGTTGGCCGGGATGCCACTCTACATGAGATCAGGTCGAAGTTTCGTGCAAAGGTCCTTGCCGAACACCCAGACAAAGGTGGAGACCCGAAGAAGTTTCAGCTCCTCAACAAGGCATACAATGTCTTGACGGACCAGGAGAAGCGACGCCGGTATGATGCCACCGGCCGCGCAGAGAAGTCTGCCGAGGAGGAGTTTGTCGAGGGCTTTGCGGGCGGCAGACATCACTTCGAACCCCGCAGCAAGGAGGCCGATGAGAAGGCCATCGTGAGTTTGAAGGACAGAATCATCACGGGAAACCAGACACACGAGGAGGGCTTCGCCGAGTGGCTCCGGCAAAGGGATCAGCAGGCGATGGTCCTGACAGACAAAGACTTCATGAAGACGCACCTCTTCAATGCTTCCGAGCTTGCGACGAAGATCAACCACCCTGGGCCCGTGCAGCATGTCCTGGGTTCCCCCAAGACCGATGCTTACGGCCAGTTCATGGGCGGTGCCGTGCAGGTGCAAGTGAAGCCGAGGCCTCTGAAAAAGACCATCGACCATGATGAGGTGCTGGTCCGAATGCTTGCCGTGCCAGTGGACGACTCGATGGTTTATGCGGACCTGAAGAAGACTGGCGTTTGCCTGGGAATGACCGGAGTGGGGAGAGTTGAGCAGGCAGGAACACGGGTGGAGGATCTGAAGCCAGAGGATGCAGTTCTGGTTCTTCCAAAGCCAACGAAGTTCTCCTCTGCACATCCGATTGGAACGGGGCGAACTCTGCTTACGTGCAGTGAGGATGACTTGCTGCGTATTCCCTCGGAAATTCTTGAGCAGCTGACGCCTGAGCAGATCTGCCTTACTCCAACGATTGTCTGCGCATACACAGTGCTTGAGCAGTTCGGCTCCAAGCTGAAGCCGGGAGACTCGGTATTGATCAACGCTGCTCACCTCTCTGCATCTGGGTCGGCTTTGCTGCAGCTCTGTAAGCTGCTGAAGCTCAAGCCACTCTGCATGCTGCCTCTTCCCGGTTCCCCGAAGAATCTCGCGAAGGGTGAGTACGGATCCAAAGCAGCCTGGGCAGAGGTTGACAACAGAGCGTCTGCAACCCCAACAGTGCGTGCCCAGTATGAGCGCATCAGCGAGCAACTGGTCACCATGGGGGCTGAGGAGGTCTTCCCCGACGCCGTGGCGCTGCTGCGCTGGAGGGACCGAAATCAGCGCATGCTGCCGAAGCTTGCTTTGGATGGCATCGCTACGCGAGACTCCTGCGAGCAGCTGATCCACTGCCTGCAATCCGGTGACAAGGATGCCCAGATTGTTGTGTATGGCCACGGGATTGCTCAACCACTGGAAATTTCACCGCCTTTGCTTGCCGCATGGGGTGGTCGCATTGTTGGCTTCAACATTTCTCGCTGGGTGCATTCCCTGTCTGCCAATGCCAAGAAGATGATGGCAGTCATGGAAAACGCACCACGGCAGCACGGGCAGTCTGAGGTTTTTTGATTCTTCTTTATGATAGAATGGATCTGAAGGTCACAAAGCTTGTTCGGGCCAACAAGTTCGTCCTGGACACCGTCGTGTACAAAGTCGGTGAGGATGCATGCAGCGAGGCTTTCTCGCGGGCAGCTGATGCGAGCGACAACACCCAGGTGCCACCCAACCATGCTTGAAGGCTTTGAAGGCTTTAAGTGCTGCTTGCTGCGCTCCTCACGAAGTCTTTTTCTTTTTGCCATCTGCGACCCTTTTTTCGAACGTCTGGCTGGAGGTGGTGCTGGTCTTCCCCACCCTGCAGGAGGAGATGACCCTGTCCGCTCAAGAGCAGAGGGCGGAAAAGGAGAAGCAAGCTAAGGCCAAGGCCAGGAAAAGTGGGATGCCTCAGTATCACGGAATGCTGGCAGCGTGCTCTTTCTCCACAAACAGGAAGAGGAAGCTGCAAAGAAGAAGGAGGAGGAGGAGCGCGACAGGCTGAAAGCCGACTGGCTCAATCTCCTCTTCACAGACCAGAGTGTTGCGGCCATGAGCCCAGAGGCGCCCCACGATTCTCCCACATTCTCTCTTCCCCAGTAAGTAGTCGCTTTTTTGCTTTAAGCACTTTTTTTCGTAGCGTTCGTGGTTCGTCTTCTGTTTTCCTTCCCCCCCCTTTTGCTTGCTTTGCTTTGGCCTTTTTTTGTTGGCCGCTGCTTCGTTTGCGCGAATTGCACCCTGCTTCTGCGACAGGGTCCTCTGCCAACAGCGCACGAGGGTGCGGAGCTTAGAAAACATGGAGTGCTGTGGATTCCTGCTCCGCTCGTTACCTTGTCTCCCTGCAGGTGGCAACCTCGACAGTCCGAATGCACTGGTGATCTGGATTGGGGATGACCCCGCGAACGAAGCAGCTGCTGTAAGGGACTGCAGCGTAGTCTCGTGAATGCCCTGTGAGTGTCCTGTGACCGTGTGACCTTCTTGCTATGACGAAATGCCTATTTTCTCAGCCATGCTTGCAAACAGGATGTCGCCTCACAAGTTGGCAGCGCTGCCTTCGTTTCTCTCGCCTGGGCACAGCATCCGGCCGCGGAGGCCTGTTCTGTGGGTTGTGGAAGCTTGCGGGAAGATCCGCTAAATTCCCGCACCAGCCAAGGCCTACGCTGAGTTCTCCCTGAAGCAGCCGGAAGTGGTGGATGGCTCCTTCTTCCTTCGGGACCGTCAGGCATTCGAGAACCAGGCGCACTTCAAAGCAAGAAGGGCAGAAGGCTTGATGAGTGCTTTGAGGCATTGAGGCATCCTCGAGCTTGTTTTTCCTCTGGCCTTGTGTCTTTGCCAGGATTTGGACCTTCTGCATGACGTGGAGCTCTTGGGGCGCTCCCTTGCAGAGTCGATCGAAACCAAGCTGGGCGAGTTTGGCTTGGGTTGGGACAAGGCGAGGCAGGAAGACCAGCGGCTTGCGGCAGGTTGTGGAAGGTTTTCGAAGGTTGCGGAACGTTCTTCTCAGTTCAAGGCCTTTGACTTTGTCTTGAGGTGGTGATCATGGGCTTCGGCAAGGGAGCCGGCATCGCGCTGTATGCATCCCTCCTGAATGTCTTCCCGCAGCAGGCGCGGTTTCGCCGAGCATTGGAACTGGACCAACTGTACAGCACGTAGATCATTCAAGTGTCAAGCAACTGCCGAGGTGACCGCATGTGTCCTCTTCAGCCCAAACCTCAGAGAAGCTTTCAGAATGCCTTGTGTTCAAGAGCCCTGTCGTACAGCATCGCGGTTGCATGGAAGGTCCTATTGTTCTCTTCCCCTCATTCTTGGCTGAGAAGATGCAGGTGGCATGCAGATCGAATGTTGCGCCACACAGGGCTAGGACAAGAACGCAAGTGCCTCAAAAGACAGTATTCATACTATACTGTCACAGTTATCCCGAGACTTTGAACTCTCCTCTCCGAAACCCCAAGTGCAAAAGTACCCAATCTTTTTGCCCTGTTTCCCACAGGCCTTGCGACAGACAACAACCGGCAAAATGAAGGCGTTCGCTGTGTGGGGCAATCGCAACAGGTGGGGCAACCTGGAGACTTCACTGTCTGTCACAAAGTTTGGAGTGGGGCCGTGGGGTTTTGATGGTTTTTGATGGTGTTTCAGGGTAGAGGGATGTGGAGGGTTTGGAGTGTCAGCGAGTCAGCGCCACTCTGAGGTCCACGCCTGGCACATACCGCCAGCTGCTGGCACAGACGATGCGCAAGGCGAAGGACGTTCATTTCACGCCGGGGGCCCTTGAGGGCCCTCGAGGCTGCCCGGGCAGCGCCAATGCCTGGCGAATTCGTGCCGAGTCATGGCGAGTGAGCCATACGCGTGTTAGGAAATGTGATAAGGCCCACGAACTAAGGCCAGATACCTTGCCGGACGGCGACCACTCCTTCGACCTCAAGAGTGGCTTGCTTCATCCGGGCTGCTCTCGTAGGTTGCTCGGAGTCTTCGACTTCTTTGATTCCTCTTTTCCCTTCGAGGTGCGAACGTGCTTGGGTCCATTCTGCCCCTGTGCCTGCCTCGCTGAGATGCAAAGGCCTCAGATTGGTCCTCGCGCGCGCACTTGAGCGCTCACTGGATTTGCATTGCAGTGAAGTTTGCGGCCAGTGTCCTGCCGTGCCTTTGTGTTGCCAGACTCAGGCGGTTATTGTGATGCGACAGTTTTGGCCATCTGAAGACAGTCGTCCGTAAGCTGTGAAGCACCAAGTTTTGACATTTGCAATCTTCCGGAGTTGTTCTAGAAGGCCTGCAACGCAACATTGTTCACTCAATCGGCGGGTTCACTCAATCAGCGGTAAACGGACACGTTATGTTACCCGGTGCAGTAGCCACAGCTGCGAGCATCTGGAACGATGCACATGGAAGCTCAGTAGACGGTACCCGGATGGGTTCCTGTGATTTGGCGTTCTCTTCCCATTGGAACACGACGGGAGTGAGGCACTAGCTATCGCTCTTGCTGTCGACCTGGGGCAACTGCCGTCTTCTGACAGCTTCGCTCCGATTTGAACGGTGAAAAGGCCGCTGCATCTCGCACCGCGCTCTGCTTGGGCTGTCTCTGATCACAGGGTTGCAGATTCTCGACCTTGGCCGCCTGCAGGTAGCAGGCTACTTTTTGAGCCTTTGCGCAGTGGACACCCCGCCGGTGACAGCCAGCACAGCGCCGGCCTCGATCTTGCAGAATTTGCCCCTGTTTCATGTTGTTTCATGTTGCTTCATGTTGTCTTCTGCCAAGCGCGCTCTTCAGGTCAGACGTCTGCATGGGCCGTCCTCAGGCCCAGAAATTGCTTGGCGCAGGTTGCAGAGGGGGCGGGGGGGGCGAGTTGCGCTCGGAGGCCTTCAAGATGTCTCCAAGCAGAATGGAGCTGGCGAGTCCGCCTCTTGTCCGAAGTTCAGATTACTCACATGAATCGTATCTAAAATGCCATACCGTTCCTCAAAACAATGAAGTAGAATACAGGTTCTCGACGTCTCTGAAGCCCTGAGAATGGGGCAGCGCACGCATTGCCGACAATATCCGCCCATGCCTGTAGTGGAGACTCCACAGCAAAAATACCCCAAGCCTCTCTGAAACAACAGCCTTAAAAACGTGGCGCAGCTGTTGTTGTCGTTGTTGTCCTGCATGGTATACAGAAGGGGATGCCACAGAAGATCACAACAAGTCTACTCGGAATGCTGAGAAGCCTTGGTTCAAGCGCTTGAGGTGCTATCTTGGCAAAGTGCAGGCTGCAAACATTGCAGACGAGCTCTTGCCGTAACGAGGTGGACTCATCAGTTTGCACGTGGAATCCGGATTTCGCAGCTTCTTTTCTTGGGAGTTTGCGCCTTCCCCTTTGTGAAGCTCAGGGCCAGACGAGTCAGCTCTGGCTACGCTCCAAGGAGAGAACTTCCTCCACAAGCCTTCACTGGCACCTCGCGCTCATTCGGTTCACGCTCTCCTTGTTTTTCTCCTTGCAATTTTTCGTAGTTTCTCTGCACACTCGCGTGCCATTCGTTACAGGACCTCCCCGAAGCTGCCGGTGTCCTCGTCGACGTCACGCGCTGAGCGCCGCCTCAGTAGAAGGTTCAGCACGTCGTGTTGCGGACGGTGACTCTGCAAGTCCACAGGCAGGATATGGAGTCGGGCCGGCCGACCTGGTGGAACGTCCAACGGTCATGGCAGGCAGCAGCCCATTCTGTTATGTCAGCTTTTTCGGTACGCCTTGACTCCGTGCAGGGCTGGAGGATGGTCAGGAGGAGGGTGCGGAGGGTGTCTGGGCACCAGCTGGTGACAGAAACCCTCCTACGCTCAAGGACTTGAAGCGCCTCGAGGCCGAATTTAGATGGCAAGATGCAACCCGACCGATTGCAGTGCAGATTGCAGTGTAGTGCAGCCACAGGCCTTTTCAGCTGTGCGTCTTCAGGCAGGGGTGTGGGTGTGGGTGTGGGTGTGTAGCTAGGCTTGAATGGGAGATCTTCAAAGCAGGTGCAGACGAGTTCCGGGTGCATGGTTTTTGCAGAGGTGCATCTGGTCCTTTCTCGATTGATGCCCTTGCCGATGATATCAAGCGTTGCTGCTGGATGTTGACAGGTTTCCTCAAGCCCTACGAGTGGAAGGGCCGAAGCCGCACGCCTGTCAATGCTGTGCGTGCCATGCTGTGCATGTGCTGTGCGCATGTTTATGACGCTCGCAGAAAGGCTTGACCCATCTTGACCTTGAATTCCCTTGCGAGGCCAGCAAGGCTGGAAAACGAGCCAGGGATCAGGGCAAGGATCCAACAATATCCAGAAGGCCAGCAAGTTGTGCAGTTCTATGACAAGCACTGCAAGGAGGAACCATGGGCGCCCATGGTAAGGCTCCAGGTTTCTTGGATGCACAAGTGACGGGTTAGCAAAGGACACAAGGAGGGCGAAGGCAAGGCAGTGAAGGATGCATGAGCATCAAGTATGAGCATCAAGTATGTCAAGTATGAGCATCATGAGCTCAGGCTCCACATCTCAGCCAGGCGGGCATCAGATGCCCATGGTCGCGCTGATTTCTTTTCTCCGGTCCGAGGAATCTGACCGCCGGTGGGCCAAAGTTGCCAACGCCAGCACGGTGACGAGCTCAGCAAGGTACAGGTTGCACCTTGTCCGGCCCCCTTTAGAATTGCACCCAGGAGCCTCTGCGCGCCTCAGCTGCACTGAGAAGTCACAGGTGCAGTGCAGCTCAGTCTTTAACTATCGTACGATGAGCTCGGTCGCAAGGAGGGCTGGAGGATCTAGGACTCAGGGAGAATGGACACCAAGAGCTGGTAGCCCATGTGCAGGAGGTCAATCGCCACGTTTCAATGCAGGTGCTGACAACTGCAAAGCGCGGCCCGTAGAGTCTGCTTCGTTCCCGACTGTCAGTGATTAGTAGCGCATCGTGTCGAAGTCTGTTTCAGGTGGTCCTAGAGTTGCTGGCCACAAGCCCGAGTGATCTTCGTGGCTATTGGGTTTTTGCAGCAGGAGATGTTCAACTCTACAACATGCCTCATGCACGTGTTGCTCCGTGCGCTTTACTCGTCTTTGCTCAGCCACAGGACTCTTTGCTTTGGTGGTGGCCCCGAGGCATGAGTCACAGCTATCCCAAAACAGAGGCAGCAACGCAATCGCCCCCCGATCGGCAGGGACTGTGTGGCATCGCGCTTCTGCATTTCAGACAAAGCGCTGGAATCACTTTGCGGCCACATCCCAAGATCCAAAGCTTGAAAAGGATCAGGTTTGTGCAAGTGTTCTTGCGGACACACCACCAGGCAAGACAGCGAAGGTGGAGCAAGAGTTTATTTGTGATGCAGTGGCAGGGAAGGCCAGACACCTCCCGGGCACTGACAGCAACTGAGAGCTTACGGGACGAACAGGTTGAGGAATCCGGCTCCCTCACGGTGCGCAGCTCTTGATGCGTCAGCCGATTGTCTCTTGCTTGTCTGCTTCTCCGCCATTCCCCCTCTGAGAGGTTCTGTACAGAGCCTGGGCTCCGGAGGCCTAGCAGGGCCAAGGCTTCTCAAGGCATCTTTTGCACAAATGTGACGACATGGGAGGCAGCGGGATCCTGCTTCTACGACCCGGCTACAGGAGCCGGCGGACGGATCGAGGCGGAAGCGGATTCTGGGAAGCGGATTCTTGGAGTTTCCATGAAGAAACAGAAGCTGCAGTGCTCCGATGTCTGCAGGTTTTTGAGGAGGACCAGCTGGTGGTTCATCGCCGCGAAGATGGAAGCGAGCTACGCTGGAAGATACTCAAGATGGTGCGCTGCCAGTCGCCACTCAAATGGCATCTGAATGTTCCTCAACCTTCCTGCAGGAAGTGAACCCTTTTCCAGCAGCAGGCCAACCATGCATGTTGAGATACTGCCCAGAGCCTGCTGGCTGGCAAGTCTCTTGCCAGGCGCCATGCAGGGTGAATATGAAGATCTTCCAGATGCAAAGCGGAACAGGCGTGTCTTAGCGCCGGCTCGGATTGAGCAATCTTAGGGCCTTCTTTTTCTGGGGAAGGGGGGGGAGGCTTCAACAACCACAACAATTACCACTTCGAACATCCCCACCCCGTCCCCCAAAAGCCCAACTGCAAGGATTTAAGGTTGCAGTGTCAGGGGACAAGATGAAGGTTGAGGGCAGCACGCCCGGATTGTCGATTTCATTTGCAGTGGAAGAGGATAAGGCATGGAGGTCAACGTTTCTTGGGATGTTGTGTTTTATGTTTGGCTGGGTCAAGGAAACTGAAAACTTGGTAAGTTCGGGAGGCGGCTCTTGCAATTGCGACTTTTCCAGCGAGAACTACATACATGCCTCAGCGGACAGAAAGTTCTTGAGCAGACCTGTGAGATGGCGCTTGTGCAGCCCGCCTGTCAGCGGGGCATAGCCCTTGAGCTTGGATGCACCTGGGTTAGACCTGAGATGCCAAGGAGGCTCTGGCGGGCAACTGTACCGGAAACAAGCAGGCTCATGCGGGCAATTGCACCGGACTATTTCTTTGGTGAAGAGGAGCTGAGCAGGCCAGGAAGGCTCAGGCGGGCAATTGCCTCAACATGCAGGCCAGGGACGGTCAGGTGAAATTTAAGAAGAAGACCAGGAAGGAAGGCTCAGGCAGGCAACTGAGCTCCGGCAAGCAACTGACCGAAACGTTGCCTGCATAGGCATAACAGTGGGGAGGGAGGCTCCGGCCAGGCTGGCGATTCTACCGGAATGCGCTTGACAATCACACCAGCTGTTGCAGACGGCGATAGTACGATTGGAATGTGATCGGGCCTGCATGAGGGAACACCTCCTAGGAGCTGGCATTCCTTATCCTGGCGCATTTTACGAAGGAGAAGTACCTGACAAATCCATCCAATAGCAGCCGGATTGGGGACAGTGCTCTCTCAGGAGTCTCCAGGGCTCCCCAAAATTACCAGGGCCCAACAGTCGTCCCCGGACCCTTAATCGCAATGGTGTGCCGAAAGGCATCCTAGTGGTTTGCTTCCCCTTCCAGTGGGCTCAAGAGAGCATGAGGAGGCAGGAATTGGAACTGGGTTTTGCAGCCGAGATACAGTGGAAAAATGTAAAAACACGGTTCTGTACCTGTTGAACATTTTCTAACCGTGCGAGGCAGCAGATGGAAGCCGGCAAGGCTGAGCAAAATGCGAGGCCCTCTGCTCACTTCGTCGGGATGGCGTATTGGGGCATGTCGTACGGATATGACGGTTGCGATGGTTTTGCTGAACACGTGAGAGCAAATGTGCTGAAGTCGCACAGCTGCCCAGCTGCTCAGCCGTGCGCTCACTTTGCGCTGTTTGGCTTGCAGGAGAAAAGACTTCAAGACCACCCGACCAACTGATCAGGACTCATCTCCCACGTTACTTGCGAACATTCGGTGGGCTAGGCAAGTGCAGGTTCTTCACGGGCTTCAGACAAATCAGTATTTCGGGCACGAGTACATCATGGGTGCATGTCCAAGTCTTGGTTTCAGGCCACGTAGCATGACCTATTCAGAAAAGGTCGGCTGAGAGGTTTTGCTGCTGGCAGGACACCTCGCATTCATCGCGATCGCGATCGAGACAGGTCGGCGAAGTTTGGCACACATACAACCTCTGACCGGCCCGGCGTCGCAGGAAGAAAAAGAGAAGCGTAAAGCCAAGGCAAAAAAGGAAAAACACGTTGACAAGGAGCAAGCAAAAGCGAGCAAAGCAAAGGAGAAAGACAAACAAAAGGACAAGGGGAGTACTCGGAGTACTCATGATCGGGAGTCCGTGATCGAGGAGCAGGCAAAAGAGCGCGAAAGGCAGCGCGTGCCCAGGCTGCAATTTGCAAATTTCCCAGCAGCTGGTGCGGTCATTAGGATGACATTGAATCTTGCCTGAATCCTGCACTTTGCAAGGCGAAGGATCGACGGGAGAGGCCCTTTGCAGAGGGGTTACGCACAATTTTTCGCAGCACAATCTTCACAGCTGTCACAGCAGTGAGACACTCAGTTCACTCAACGTGTGCAGCCGTGCCAGGATTGTATACTACTATGACAGGCTAGCTTTGGTGAGCCCTGTCCCTCGAATCACATGGTACCTTGCGTGTGGATGCGCATCATCTTGGCAGCGGGCAGACCGAGCATTGAGGAATTTAGTAGGTGCATTGGGGTCAGTCCAGACAGCTCGCAAGTCCATGAGGGACATCGACAAAGCTAGCAGTACCAACCACGTGGCCTCGGTGTGTCTTCAAGGTTTGATGCTGGGCTGTGTGAATCCAACTCCTATGTGCACTTCCCAACATAGTCTCACTTGTGCCCGTTGGCATGTCGCTTCGTGGTCGGGCCAGCTGTTGCTCCACGAACTCAGCCCGCCCCGCGTTGGAATTATCCGATGCTATCCATGCCCACTCCTTCCCTGCCATGTTCAGGTTGCGTGGTAGTCAAGAGTTTTGCGCGGCTTGTGCACGGATATGTGCCAACAAACTGTGGCTGCATGTAGCTTTGATGTACGAGCGGACATCGTGGGGACCCGAATGCAGACCCGAAGGCCAAAGGAGCCGCCCAACGACCGAGACCGGGACTGGGAGCGGCAACGAGCTCGAGAGAGACGCTTGGCGCGCCTCCGCTCTCCTCCGCTCTCCTCCGCTCTCCTCCGCTCTCCTCCGCTCTGTTTTTCCCTTTCTGGCGCATGTGTCGCAAGATCGCTCCTCGGAAGCACTACTCAGGACAGAAGGCGCGGGAACGAATGGACAGCGAAAGAGACAGGAGCCTCTCGGTGTGTGTTTCTGCTTGAGTTCGTCGCCGCGTTGTTGCTGTGCACAGATGCTGACAGGAGCAAGGAAAGAGACCGGGAGAAAGCAGCTCACCTGCAGGTTTCCAGTGGTTTCCAGTGGTTTCGAGTCCGTAACCTAGCAGGTGACGAGGATTGACTTCTCAACCTAGCCTGTGGCGCATGGCATTTGCAGCTGTGACCAAAGCACTGAGGAGCGGAAAGATCGAGATGGTCGAGATCGCAAAGAGAAGGGCAAGTCGCCAGAACCTTCACGGGTCTGAAGCTTAGCATCTCAGGTCAGGAGCGAGCAGTGCGACACCGTAAAATGTACGTCGTACATCTGGCACGCTTTCTGCCAGGAGCGTGAGAAGCCCAGGAGGCAGTTGGAGAGGTGGCCTTGTGAGCGATTTTTCGTGTTGTGCGACATCGCGCGCCTCCAACAAGGAGCCACGCGTTCGACAAGCAAGCTACTCCTTCGAACCCGAGTCTTGGATGGCATTGGTGACATCGGCGACTTCGGAACGAAGACACATCAAGAGACGAAGAGTGCCGTGGAAGCAGCCCTTGTGGCAAGCTTCAGGTCGATGCCTGGTGCTGGTCTGGGAGCCGCAGGGTGCTCCGAAATTTTCGAACTGCATCTGCCTCTGTCTCCCTGCAAAAAGTTGGTCAGGCAATCTGCGACTCTGCCCGCAAGCTCTGCGGCCCTACTGGCTGCTGTCTACCAGGCGCTTGTGTAAAAGCGCTGGTAAAGAGCTGTTTCGGCAAGGCATCAGCGGGCGGAATCTGCCGCGCCTTGCTCCACACTGTTATGCTGCGGTTCCCTGCAGGCCCGCCTGGAGCCGAGCCCACCAAATCCCGAGGTAGAGCACTTCCTGTCGCTCAACACGGCCCCTCAGAAGAAATCAGACAATGAAACCGGTTGGAATGCCAAGGCATCCGACTCAATTACATGTAACTCTTCTGTGTAGTAATCAATCCTGCGCGCCAACCTGCGCCAACCCCTAGGTTTGCCCACACCCAGGTTTGCGCATTGCCCGCATGTTGGCGCAGTGTTTCCGCTGTGACCTTGTGTGTAAGCGCCGCGAGCTTTTTGCTTTTTTCAACAAACAACCACCCTCTGCGGGCTTCACGCTTGCGTGCGCCGCCTCGGCAGCCGGGCCGGCCCAGTCAGCCCGGAGGCGAAGGTTTGAGGGGCTGACAGGGGTCCCACAGAGGGTCCAATGAGGTGTTCAGAGCAGGTTGTTGGCGGGGGTGTGTCACAGCTTCGGGGAAAAGTGACCGGATCCGGGTCTGCTTGTTCCAGACGCTTCTCGGCAGGAAGCCAAGGCGAATGTCAAGAAAACAACGCTATGCTTCAAAAACACGACCCTGTGCGGGGTATTGTGTCCTGCGCACGCTGCTCCTCGAAGATTTGGGAGCATCCTTTTCTTCACTCCCCAAATCTTCAAGGAGCGGCATGTGCAGGACACGAAAACCCGCACAGGGATGTGTTTTGGAATAATTCACGGCGATTACAAACATGGCCACAGCAGAAGCACCGCGCCTGCGCATGTTTTGCGTAACTTCGGACATATGGCACGGGGCCAGGGGTTGCACGGTAATCCTAGTAATCGCTGGTTTGCCACTCAGGTGGAGTCGCACGCCGCTGCGAAGCTCCGCTCACTTCCGCCACTGGTCCAACATGAAAAGGCACACTTCGTTGAGAGCTCCCTGGTTTGGACGAGGCCTTTGCACTGGCCGCACTGGCTTTTGATGTCCTTTGAGCCTCTGCTTGTTGAGAGAGAGAGAGGGAGACCTTGAGCCCCTACAGTTTGCTTTTGAAAGAGCCAACGGGGATTTCCAACCTGTTTCATCACGAGGGGATGTGGGGTGATGTCTAGATACCCCCGCCGGTCAACTCGCTTCCGAGCACCGGGGGCGCGCTCTGGCCGTAGCACAGGGGTTCGCCCGTATTCCCCAAGAAAGGAAGAAAGAAAAAAGAGAAGAAAGAACGAAGGCAAGAAAAAGAGAGGGAGAGGGAGGATGCAAACGACCAAGCGCCTTTTTGTCGGACGCTCGTCGAGCCAAGGCGTGCTTTGCAACGGTCGGTACTCGAGCGGGGCTCGCTGATGGGAGCACGTGATCCGTTCGCGCCTCTGCGATCTGCAGAGTCACTGCAAGCCATGGCTTACTTCAGTTCGGTATTTCAACATGTCACGGGGCTGTTGAATGCTGCAGATGTCTGGAGGTCCGCAGTGCTCATCTCTCGCGTCCGCCGGCACCCTGGACGTGTGGATTCAAGTCCGGAGTCGAGTTTCCAATGGCCGAGGTGATGCCATGATGTCGACAGCCCATACAATGCCATCGATGCCCATCGTGACCATGACGTTGCCGAATGGACAGCAGGTTTCGAAGCTGGGAGTTTGGGAAGGGGGAGCAGTTGACTCGCGCGAGATTTCCGGGGGCATTGACAGAGGTGCACCCCGGCGTGGAGGCGCTGATCCTGCGCTACGGCCTAGATGCACAGTGCGCGCAGCAACTGCGCCAGCTGCCTCTGCAGCTTCAGGCCGCGTCATGGCCCGTTGCCTTGAGCCCTGGGCTCTTGGATGGTTGATATGGGGCCAAATCATGCCGGTCCTTGAAGAAAGATGAAGAGCCCTCAATCCACTACTGCCAGCACTTTCTCGCGCCTTCCCGGCTTGCTTCAATGCTCCTGGCTTGTGACAACTCTCTACCCCGTGCTCTGGCATTGTCTTGTAAAGCCTACCCGACCTACACCGAACAAAACGAACAACCGTGTTACGAATGTTAAACGCAGAATTACGGGCTAGAGGATGCGCTTTTGTGGAATAAGTCCGCCCTCCTCGCCTAGTGAGGCAGTTGTGTAACCGACATGAAAGAAAGGGCGCTTAGTTCGAAAAAGAGCCTTAACAGGAGGTCACTCAACATGAGTGGCATCTTTTTCTGAACTCATCACGATTTACATTGTTTCGTGTCATGCATGGGCCACAAAGGAGCCTGGGTGGGAAGCCCAGAAGTTCAAAAACCTTAGCAAGGAGTGTTGTCGAAACGGAAGAACGTTATGTGGAGGATGTCTTGCGGGATCCGCCGCGACCGAGATATCTGCCGACAATCAATGTCCATAGGCTAGCACGTGATCTGCTTTCTGCGTGCGGCAGGCTGTGGCAGCCGAGTTACCAGTTCACGAGGCACGGAATCCATCCGCCTTCGTCATGGCCACTCGGTGAGCAGCTGGCACGGGTAGTGAATCATACCCTAAGATCGACCAGGGGTGCCATGCACCAAGAACCTAAATCATGGTATGTTGAAACTTGGTATCCTTTCTTCAGCACCTCCTTAGCTTGTGGAACGACTATGAACGAATTAAAGCACGCAGGCGTACAGACCAGATACACGATACACCCATCGCGGGGCTTCATAATTTGGCATCAGCGACTCTTGTAATTGGATCCCATGATCGGCAATGTGTTTTGCTACTCCTTCGAAATTACAAATACTGAAAATGGGACGTGCTAGCCTCATGCGGTAGCTGCCTCAATCAGGAAGGTCCCATTCTGTCATGGTGAGGCCCAACTACAGCTGCCACGATTTAAGCAAGCCGCCAAAGCAGCGATGCAAGCGGGGCCACAGACCCAGAGTGTTCTTCTCCCTCGCCTTGGCTTCTCTGAAGCTCTGCAACACGTTGTAGCTCTCTTGCCTTGGAGGCTCTGAGCTGTTCGCAGCCGACATGGACAAAGCCTTTCAAAGCGCGTCGCCAAAACAGACATCGTCTGGAGTTCCTCTGCATTGCACGACAGATGCTTTATTTTTCCATGTCATGTCGCAGTCACAGAGATTCCTGCTGCCTCGGGCTCAAACCACTAAACCTTGGATACCATCTTCGCAGTCAAGGATCGGCCGATGCGTTGCTTGTGTTCAAAGCTGCCATGCAGGCTTTTTGATGCCTTCTTCTTCTTCTGCTTGTTACTGTTGCTGGCAGGCTCGGATGGTCACGATGGAGAGCCAACCGCTTACAGGCAGGGCGATTGACAGGTGCTCCTCTGACTCCCCAGAGATGTGATTCCCCCTGTGCAGCTCGGCGATTGAGCTGGGCTGACCAGAATGCGGCGCCATTGGCCTCTACCATACCACAGGACATCGTTTCATGTTGCAAAGCCTTTTCGGGCCGGGGTTCTGCAGCTCCTGTGGCCACGCTGCCATGGTTTGCTCTGGGCTCAGGCGCCGGAGCCCCCACCCCTGGCTCCTACTGACGATGACGACGACGACGAAGATGACAGGCGAGGCTGCCAAGATCTGCCCTTAGGAAGCGATCTTGAATTCTTGATCACTGACGTGCTGGAAGGCCTGGTGTCAGGACCCTTGAAATGGGCGTCCTGCTGCAGGGGCCTGGCCCTCTTGGACCGCTTCGCAAGGATTCCGCCAGAGCTTCCGACGGTCCGACAGAGCTTCTGCTGGATTTCTTTGCCCTCTAAGGTATGCTTACAGGTCATCTGTAGAGCTCCCCTCCAATGGCCAACTCGTTGAGGCACCCAAATGTTGGCAAGTGATAGTTGACTCACATGACGTGATTGCTTCCCGTGCATTGCCCGTGCATCGCATGCGAGGTTGTTGGACCCTTGCCAGAGGGAATCGACATTTTGGTCCTGATCTCAAGAAGATTCGCATCTTGTGGCGGCTGTAGGCTCCGGGGCTCTCTGGGCCGAGTTTCTGGCATATTAGGTCAAAGATGAAGGCAGCCCTGAACATCCTGCGGCGCTGTGGTGGGGCCGGCAAGAGATTGAAGGGTTTGAAGCGATCAGCAAACCAAACTGAAGCTTCCGAGGCTCTGTCGTAGCTGCGTAGCTCCAGCAGCCCCTTTGCAGCGCTACGTTGCGTCTTCCATGCCAGGATAGAGGCAGAGCTGAAAGATCTCGGGGTCTTCTACCATGGTGCGCCAACTATAGTCACTATAGTCCAACACCCTGCATCTGATGAGACCCTGGACATGTTGGCACTGGAGGCCTTCTTGTCAGAATTGCGGGTGGCGAGTTCGCGGAAGTAGTGGTCAATCTGAAGGCATGGATGGATGGGTTGGGATGGGAATTGGGATGGGTTCGGCGGGCTTTGGCTGGTGATTGGTCCTGGTTGCAGCCTGCAAGGCCTGCGTCATGGGCCCCAGAGAAGGGCGGCTGTCGAGGCCGATGTACGATGAAGGTATGATGTCCCACAAGGTCATTGAAGCACAATGGCACAGCATGTATGATAATGTGCTGGCACTGCGTGTTCATGCCAGGGTGCACCACAATGTCGAGCTCATAAGAGCCCTGGCGCCTGAGGCCATCGTGCTTTGCCCGAAGGTTTGACGAAGCATCACGTGTAACCAGTCATTACCATGTGGTCCGTCTCCCCGTGGTTTAGCGGTTTTGCTGTTTAGTTCTTTCTTTGTTTCTTCTGGGGATTATGAACTCTTCCGAAGCCATTTCAAGTCATGAACATCATCGGGCAGCCTGCCTCAGCTCAAGTATCCACACCATCCTCGAATTCTCTAGGCTGTACCTGCTTGTGCAGTCGACTGTTGTGGCTGGATGCCTCCATGTGGCTTGCCGTGCTCAGCTCGACTGCGACCGTGGTCAGCATTCCTGGCTTGGGCAACGCTTTCTTTCCATCTGCCAGGGCCGTTTGCCAAGCCGTTTGCTGCCTGGCCACGGTGGCACACCCGTGTGAGGCACGTTGCAAAAAATGCGAGATTAGGAGAAGAGGTGTCAAAGCGGCAGGCATTGCATCAGCGCATTACCGTGTGCTGGCATGATTTCCTGCATCGACTCAGCGACGGAGAAATTGATTCAGTTTTTGTGCTTTGTGGGGCCACTGCTGGAAACCTGGGAGCAATCCTTCGATCGTGCACTTTGCTGGGCGTGTCTGCAGTCTGTATATTGGGTGGACCTTCGCGTGCTTCATTGGACAAAGCCTTCCGATTTTCAATGATTGAACAGAAGAGCCACTGGCAAGTCTTAGTGGTGCCAGTTCCGTCACATGTGAATGCTGCCTGTGCAATGCGGGAGCTGAAGCGTGCAGGGGTCAGGCTGGTCGGGCTGGTAGCCAAGGATGGAACCGATCATCCGACATCGGATTTGTGGGATGTGGACCTGGCACGAGACCGGCTAGGATTTGTGTTTGGCTCCGACAATGAAGATGGTCAGGCATTCGCTGAAGGAGTTGAGTGCAGCCTCGATACCCTGGCCTCTGTTCCCCTGCAGCAGTTTTTACCCTTGCAGCCAATCGAGCTCAGCAGTCTTGAGCCATTTTGCGCAGACACATTGAACCTATCAGTGACGGCTTCCATTGTTGCTTACGAGCGACGGCGCCAGCTGCGCACCTGGTGGGCGAAGCTTCGAGCGTGGACCAGAAAGCGTTGGAGTCCAGGGAAAGAGCATGGAAGACGGGAGCTTAGTCCACAAGAGAACTTCCTTTATCAGCCTGTTGCTGTAGTTGTGATGTGCGATATCAACGCAGCCCCCTATACCTCGTGCGCACAGAAGACAGTTGTCCACTTTCATGAGCAGGTCGCAAAATTTATTGTACCCTTGCAACAACACCGCGAAAGGACCCTAGGCCCACAAGGCCCACAAGGCCCATAACCACAAGGCCCTGAACCGGACATGACATCCAAGAGTGTCTTGTGCAGCAGCGTTGCAGGACATCCATGGCAGCACAGAAGGCAGTGTCTTCAGAAAAGCTGCGCAGTTGATGGTCGCATCCTGAGTTGTCTGATCAAAGGCTGCCTTGGCAGCGTGTCTTGCTGCAACTTGCAGGAGGCAGACGATGAAGACGATGGCTAAGGCGCATAAACACGATGAGATGGTGGTTGAGTTCTTGAGTTCGGCTAGCCAACTTGAGACGATGTAAAGCAGAGCTAAGAGCGCCTGAGCCGAAGCACAGACAGTTGGATTACTCAAAGCATGGGCTGAAAAAAACCTCCCAAAGAAGCCTCGTCATCTCCTTCGCAGGAGCAGTGGAGTCGCTCTCTTTGCCCTGCACGAATGATCTGGATCGTTTTGATCACCTGCGCAACAGAATCATGGGGGCCACATGGGCCACAAGAGATACGCAGTTAACTCAAAGCTGCTCATGATTCCTTGGTGGGTGAACTGCTTCGGATGCTTTTGTGTCACACCATTATATTTGGCCAGAAGAAGCGCGACGCAGCTGTTCCGTCCCCAAAACGCTCGCGCCGCACGATACAACGATGCTGCTTAGTGCACGCATCGGTCTCACCTTCAGTTTCTATAGGGTATTGCTGGTCAAACCGGCGTACACGGCTGATATCTGTTTGCATCAGGGTTCCGCATTAAGCATCTACAGAGATTTACAGTGTTTGGCAGGCAGCCGTCTTTCAGTAGGATGCCTTGTCATCGCCCTTACATGCCATTGTGCAGGGCTGGGCCTGACGTGTACAAAAGATGTGCAAAACATTCCTAGAACATTCGTGTTTTGTGGGCAAATACTCTTCAAGCACGACATTACCGGCACCAGCGCCCTGAAGTTGCGGGTGGCAAGCAAGGGTGCTTCAAGGCGTTGCGTGTTACTGTGCCAGCTCTCACCCTGAGCCAAGCTAAGTGCTCAGGGTCTCCGAGCGTATACAAATTACAACATGGATATCCGGCTTTCTTTAGGAGGATAGGCATCGCCATAAGCAGAGGGAACTTGACATGTTGTCTTGCATGAAGCTACATCAACTCAGAAGCATCCCATCGTGCACCAGGCCGACCTTAGCCACAGTAGTCATAGTGGGTAAGACCTCAACGCACATTCAAAGCTTCAGCAACCAGCCCCTGACTGGGCGTTCCGGTGCAAGGACAAAAGGATGAGAAAAGGCTGCGAGTTGAAACCGTGAACTCAGGGAACTCAGGGAACTCAGGGAACTCAGTGAGCTTTCAAGATCGTTTGCCCAAGCTTGGGTCAAAGGCCGGGTTCGCGACAAGCGGCAACCGAACACAGCGAGAATTTGTCACCTTAGCCACAGTAGAGCCGCAGTCAGCATAGGCAGTACATGGATGTATTGGGTGTGGACAGTCGTCCTTCAGGTGGCCTCGCAGCATCCATGATCCCACAAGTCCCACAACCCTACAAAGCCTACAGAGAGCTACAGAGCTTTGCCAAGAGCAAGTTGCGGCTCTCGCGGCCTTTGATGGGTGCACCGCATCTGCCGGAGCACTGGCCATGGCTGCGGCGCTTCCGGCTGACATTTGCGCAACGCAAAAGTTGAATGCAAAGTTGAGTTGAGCAGTTGAGCTTTTTGAGCCGTTGAGCCGATGCCGCAAAACTCTGGCAGAGGTAGCTCCCTTGCGGTCGCTGACGCCGCAAGCGCAGGCCAGATGGCGCAGAAGCTGCGAGAGAGAGAGCGCCTAATCAGGGCCTAATATGCTTTGGAGGAACTCCTACAGCTTTCATGGCTTTCATGTCCTGCCACACCTCTTTTGTTCACATTTCTCACTCTGGCACCAGGTCTTGGGCCAAGGCAGGGGAGTTCGAGGTGAGTCAGTTCTAGGTTGAAGGCTTCTGCAGGAGCAGGTGAGAATCAACAGCTGTAATCAGTGCTCAAAGCTTATCACGAGTTTCACTAAGAGGCAAGGAGGACCCCAACTATTTCAGCACATGGGGGCTTGATCGAAAGTCTAAATGTCCTTAGAACATTATCTAGTTCCTAGGGTTATTTGGGGAACAGGTATTCTGATCAACTACCACATACGTATGCGCACTTCAATTCCTGCGGCTTTTGCAGAAGGTGAGTGTAGGAGGGGAGCAAACGGTGCTGTCATTGGGTGAGGTTTGTTTTCTGCCGGCCGGCCACAACTCTCAAAGTAGCATCACCTGCATATCCCTGACTCGTGTTCGGAACGTTTCAGAACTTTCGCGCCGCCCGAACAAGCTACGATCCACTGCAGGCTTGCTCGGCTACACAGGCTCGCTGCCGGTGAGGCGGCCAGGCCGGATCGCATCCCATGGCTTGCAATGGCTTGCACGATCCTATCTGATCGTACAAGTTTTGTGTGAGCTCACGTCGGTGTTGCTTCTCAGTGCAGGCTCGGTTTCATCGGGAAGTACGACTCCGCAACATGCGATGTACCCGGGTGCCGTGAGGACACGGCGACTGCGGCGACTGACGTGAGGCCCTGGCAGACACAGAAGTTGCAAGCGTCTTTCCTGCGCAGGATTCTGCCACCCTCTGGTGCAAGTACTCCAGCCCAGCCTAGCAGCATGGCATGTCCAGCGCAGTCAGAAGTCTGTCCAAGCTGTGGATGGGACTGAGCCTCAGACACGAAGCGCATTCCGAGCCAGCGCCTATGGGAGCATGCTCAGGTCTACATGCCTGATGCGATTTTCTGCCGACACTGTGGCCAGAAGCGTGAGGTGTTCCAGGCGGGACATCCGCGCAATGCCCGCTCTGCACTGACGATCACTGACGATCACTTGGACGTGCACGGCGCGATCGACTCCAGGCTGAAGCAAGCCCTTGCATGGGTGTGGGCCTCGCATGGCCTCTTGATGGCCTCTTGATGGCCTCCCGTTGCAAGCCCATGGAAGCCCTGTACTCCTGTACTGTGTTTCTTGTGTTTCTTGATCCTTCATTTGCTTCTCAGTTGTGTTTGAAAAAGCAGGTGGCAGTCCCATGCCCGAGGCGAGGAAGCTTAGTCACCGGAGAACGCTGTAGGTTTTGGCCTTCCAGTTTCAGTGTCGAGTGTAGCGAGTGGGAGCATCTTTGTGGGGAGTGGGTGCTTGGGCCCATGGGCTTGTTGGGGACGAGTGTTGTGCACTGTTCTCTGCGTAGTTTGTGAAGGCTTGTAACAACAACTCATGCAAAGCTATTTGTCACCCCTCTACACCTTCGACCATTGTGGTCAGCAACTTTCGGACAGCTTTGTGATAAGTTGTCGGGAATGCTTCTACCCAAAGTCCGCAATCACAAGCCACGCAACCACTCATAAATCATTCAACGTCCACTCAATTGCCCCTCATGCAATGCGCACGCAGCAGTCCGGAAAGCCTGCCCAGCGGTGGGTAACCCTGCACAACTTTTTGGGCCTGCAGGGTGAGCCACCAGCAACTTATGAAAAATAAGAGCACCGAAATTATCCACGACTCCCATGCTTCATCATGCAAGCCCTTGTGTCTCATCTTCATGCCTTGACCCATCTGCCTTTAAGTTGTCATGGAAGTCCTGAAGCTTCAGAAGGTGACCGTACAAGACTGGATCCCACATTGGGAGTGAGTGGACGCTGAAAAGGTGAAGGTCGTAACCAAGGACTGTACTTTATGGAAGAAAAGGTACTATGTCTGTTGCGAAAGCAACGTGGCCCCTGCGCAAGGCTCACACATACTGCAGTGCATCTTTGAGAAAACCGCATGAACCAATGTGTGTGGGTGTGTGTGCGGGTGGGTGCGTATAGGGGTCTTCAGGATGGGGGTTTGGGCTTGCTTGCATGTTAGTGCCACGCCTGCGATGGACTGAAGCAATCTAGACGATCAACCCATTCACTTTCGTCAGAGTCCTGCTCTTAGTCACTTTTCTCGTGTAGCGAACACCCCATCTCCTGAAACCAAGCGAACCTCTAATGTCCAACAATGTTCCACAAACTGAAGATCTAGAAAAGCAGACGTCAACTCAGACGATGAGAACATGAGCAAAGGGTGTCCCATTTCAGTCACGAGACGGACCCGAAAACGCCTCGTCAACACTATCCACTGACCCACAGGAAGACATGTAGCGTCGAAAGATTTCAATGCTACAGCCATGCAAGATGTCCCAGTTTGCTTTTCGGTTTCTTCCCGTTTGCGGTTTCGTCTTCACCACACGCCCTTCACCTTCAGAAGGCGGCTGCATTCTCAGGCCAGAACCCAATCAGGGAATGCCTCACTATAGTCACAGGGCCTTGAAGCCCCAAAAGGGAGTGAACTCTGAATAACCACGGGGCCTGTGTCCAACGGCTATACAAATATGGGGAGGGTGTGTGTTCCCACGTAGTCTCATTTACTTTCGACTTCAGCTGAATCCCATAAGATTTGAAAAATGATGGTTGTAGCCGAAGGCCTGACCAGTCCGTCAGCTCCCAGTGGCTTGAAGTCTGCAGGGAAACCTGCGCTGTATTTCGAAGGTGAGAGCACCTCCAACATTGGACTCCCAAAATGAACCGTTCTCGCAGATGAAGAATTGCTGTGTCCAAAGACAGGCTTCGAGGCGACGCTAGTGGACTCTCATGTGAGGTCGTTCCTGTCGACTTGGAGTCCTCAGGAAAAGTCCCCCGAAACTGCTCGACACAAGAAGACCTTCGCAAACCGAGTATGGGACGCCCGTTTACAGAAGGGCTCGAGCCGGGGTATTCTCAAACTTGGAGGTGTATGGGGATGGCTTCGTTTATGGCTCGGGTGGGGGCCCCATCCGCTTTCGCACTACCATGGTGTCGTGAGTCCTGCGTGTGGCGAGACACCAGGTGCGACAAGCCCCTTTCCTGCCAGAGCCTCTGTGCTCTTCTTCAAAGCACTTCGATTGAGTTGGTGCCTGCAAGGCCTATTCATCTGCCGAGCCACTCCCAGTTTATGCCTCCGCATCAGGTCGGAGAGAAGTTTCTTTGTGAATGGCGTTCCGCAAGCCCTTGCGGCCTTCGCGCGAGGCACCGCGAGCCCGCTTCCAGCTGCCCGGAGCTCTAGTTGAGGCTGCTGGCAGTTCGTGGATTCGTGGTCTTTCTCGCGTGCAAAAGCTGCTCTGGGACGTCTGAGGCCTACGCGAGTGAGGCTGTGGCAGCGTACGGTGCGTCAGGTGTTGCTCTCAGATCCCGAGCCGGCACATCACAACTTCAACATGGAAGCATATGGAGAATATATACTTGTATATATATACATATCCATATATGCACATATATGTATATGTGTATACATAATACATAGATATATATATATGATAACATGAAAAGTCCTAAGGGCCTTGCGAAGGTCGCACAGATCAGATTCCGAATACTGAGGCGCTGCCAGTTCGATGCCTCCCAGGGCAGCTTGACCGCACTGACCACATCGGCCCCGTAGTTCAGTGATGTGCTGTGGGCACCACGCAGAAATCGCGGAAATCCTAGGAGAGTGGAACCAAGACTCGGGCACGTCTGAATACTTCTTCTATCTTCTTCTTAAACGGCGCACCTTTGGCCAATCATGAGCTCAGGTCATCGGCACAAAGTTGTCGCCACCCGCTTACTGTTCGTCCGGTGTGGCTCCTATGCCCTATGCCGTGCTTTGTTTGAGTACGGACGCTGAAGTATGAACTCTGGATACAGTGGCCGGAGGTTCTATGGCAGGCATGGTAGCTGGTCCGGTGCGAGGCTAAAATGCGCTCGACCGGAAAAAAATCAAAGCCCTCGGGCCTTCCCACCCAAGCTGAAAGGCCATGTTGATGGAGCCGACGGCCGTAGCCAATCAGCCTGTGTCTAAGTCCTGGATCTCAGCGGCCTCCAGATTTCGACTTGCAGTGCATTTTGGAGTGGGTTGCGGTCTCCAGTTTTGAAGGTGCACTGCGCCTGTATCGATCTCGGTACCAGCTGGTTCATCGTGCGCGGGCGTTTCGACGGACCTCAGCTGTTTCCGAGTAAGACCGGATGCATTGCGAGCCGATGGTAGCTGGTAGCAACTACCGCCCCCAGAGGGCGGTAACAGGATGTTCTGTTCCCGTTTTATCTAGCTTGAGCTCATCGAGATGTCTGTCACTGTGTGCAACAAGGAACTGATGAGAGACAGTGCTTTTTACATCGAGAGATGTCGCAAACCTTTGAGGGTGCATCAGGGTAGTGCTGAGTTCCAGATGAAGCCAAACATTGTCAGGAGGCGCCCGCCGCAACACTCTCTGCAGTCTCCAATGCAGTATCCTCCAATGGGCACCTTGCTCGGAGCCATGACCTGCTTACATCTGCTTACCTTGTGTCCTTGGGCAGCATCTTGCTCCTTCTACCAAAGACCAATGATTCTTGCACAAGTTTGTACCAATGTCCACCAAAGATGTGAGGTACGCGTCCACAAGGATTCCGTCCTACGCGCCTGCCGTGCCCGCAGTGCAGGCATTCGGGGAGCCCTCTGAACAGCACATCAATAGCTCTGAGGGCTCCGAGGCTCTGAGGCTCCAAGGCAGGGCCTCGATGCGTACTCTGAAGCAAAAAGGTGGCGGGGGGAGCTTCGTGTTTGCTGCCGGTTTCTTACCACCGCGTGTCTTTTGTCGCGTTGTCAGTTTTGCCCCGCAACAGTGTGGGCTGACGGCTAGCTTCCAGCTCTCAGGCCGTCCGTCATAGCGAACACAAGGGCGTCTTTGCCTGCTATACCAATCAGGCACACATCTCTGTGAGAATGCTACGGCACCGGAGACGCCTGCAAACAGGGAGCATGTGTGAGAGTTGAAGAGCAGCTGGTTGCAGCTAAGCTGAATCTTTGTAACTCTTCGAGGGTGTTACAATCATGCGCCTTCTTGCCATCTCCAATGTTGTTCCCCACGCGCTGACATTGAGACATACCTACAAGAACAGGTATAGCGTTGAGTCGCCAACAATGGCCAGGGCTTGGCTCTCAGATGTAGCTCTTTGGACATCTTGTTGTGCATGTGCACGTAAGAGCAGGGCAAGGAAGCGAAGACGACTTTGTGTCCTTCCCTGTGGAACTCACAACCATGTCGACTGTCGAGCCACGTGTGAAAGCTGGGCCATGATCGTCTTACCATAAGTATGCGGTTGTGGGTCGGGCAACGTACCGAGCACAATGATTGTAGCCTAGAAGCGACCACAAAAAGGCAAGAGCACCGTTCGAGGCTGCAGATGACAACCGCCGCAAGGTACAACATGTGGCTTCCACCCCAGTGGCACCCAAAAAGCACCAATGCTGCACGGGGGCGTAGGTCGACATGAAAAGGTATCCCAGCCGTCTGCTGACTGAACAAAGCACACGCGTACGTCGCCGTTGTCGTCTGGACCGATGGGATCTTCATCACTCTTATGTCGCTGTCCGATGCAGCCGGTGAACCCTCTCCTGACTTGATGGGCTGAGTGTTGCTGTGATATTTGTACATAAGCATCGAGTTTCTTCAGACCGAGTCCAGCTTGTGCATGCGAGGCCCCACTCTCAGGGAGCTCGACTCCAGTGGTGCCCCAATGGGGAGCAGTAACGCCGGGAATGCCCTTGCCAGCTGCACCGGCCATGGCTCTGGGAGCTGTAGCTCGGCATATGTTGGGAGCTTGGGGGTGCCGCCTCACGCCTGTGTAGACTGGAGGCTCAGAGAGGATCCTGTAGCCGTACCGTCACCCAAGGCCCCCCAAGGCGACACTTGCGCCATCTTGTGCCCCAAAGCAAAGGAGCCGCCGGCGCCGGTGGAACCGCAGGTGCCTCCAAGTCTCACGGCAGGCCCTCGCAAAAAATCGGTCGATAGGGTTTGATAGGGTTTAGGGCCAAGCTTAGGGCCGGTGGAAGGATGCTTGTTTTGCGCTCCTTGCGGTCTCCACAGGACTTCCAGATCCCACATCGATCGAGCGACAAAAGAGCGCTTATGCTCGGGGGCTGGACGATCAGCTGAAGTCAGGGAGCTTAGAATGGACGATGTGCGCTGAACGTGGATGGTGGGGGACATGTAGCTGAGCCACCCTGAAGTGAGGCATGGAACAGAAGTTCTTGCACAACAACTGAAGCAACAGTCTGACAACTTGTTCGCTGTCAGCGCCTTGCACTGTTGACTTTGGACGCCATACCACGGCATACCAACGCATCGCTGCCTTGACCTAGATGGGAGATCAGCGGAAGAGGCAGTATGCTTTGCAGGCCAGCAGTTGCGTTTATCCCGGTTGCATACAGCGCAGCGGCGCAGCATTCTGAGACTGTTTTGAGCAAAGTCCCGGCGACAGGTGGACCAGGAGATAAAGCAGCGAGCTGTGGTCTTAATTGTCGGAAATTTTGCTGTCAAGCTCAGCATGTGGCAGTTCCCAGGAAATGGAACTGGCACAGCAGCACAATGAGCCGGGCACGCGGGCTTCTGACATGAGGTGTGGATGGATGTGTGGATATGTGCGTCTGTGGGCTGAGGCAATTGCTATTGCTTCAGCAGGCTGCGCAGCAGCAGAAGTCTGCCTTGGAGCACCAGGCCGTTGAGTAGTTGGGTTTGTAGTCATTTACCCCGGTGCATGTCAGACATGTGACATTGTCGGAGTGAGCTACATAGCTCCCTCGCCTTGGTTGCACTGCTTCGCGTAAAGCAAGTGTACGGTCTAGAGGGTGAACCTCGGTGTGGGCATTATCCAGTGCGAAGATGCAGGCGAATGCATTGCTCCTGGAGTACAACCAGAAGAAAGCGCAGGAGGACCTGTCAGACCGCCTCTTCCCTCCTCTTCCGGCACTGGACGAAGCTTGCGAGTTTTTAGGATTTGGCCCTCCAGCAATACCAGTTTCAGAAGCAGCAGTACGAGGCAGTCAGGGACTGTAGGGTTGCAGCATGTTGCAGATCATCACAGCCAGTCTCGTTCTCGGACTCCTAATCTGAACTGCAGACGCAGCTCCAGTACAACGACGAAATGAAGGAGCTGCAGGCATGTGCCTTTCTCCTGTCGTTGAAGCCAGCGCAGATTCCATCGGTTTCTTTAGGCCCAGCAGCAGGCAGCAACTGCCCAGGCTCTTCACTTTTCCTGGTTCTGCCTTGAGCCACAGGGCAATGATGGGCAATGTCTGACTGGTGGAAGGTAGCTCAGCAGCGCGCCTTCATAGCGCAGCAAGCGGCGCTCCACTCAATTCGTCATCCGCCGCCTGTAGCATCCTTGGCACAGTTCTTGTGGAAACACGAGGTACAAGCGTCGCAGCAGGCGGCAGTCACAGCTCAGCAGGCGAGGCATGCTTTAACCTAACACACACACACAGACACACACGGCTTTTTTTAGGCTTAGAGCTGTCGAAAGGTCAGAACCAATCGCGCGGCAGGCGAGCGGCTAAGCGGAGAGTATGACTGAGAGCATGGCTTTTAACCTTCCAGCTCCCGGCGTCGCCACATTCTGCTAGGTCCTCCCGGTCCTCCCCTGCCCATTGCACTCAGTGCGGGATCGTGCGCATTCACTGGGCTTTACCGGCAGATAGCAACAGCACGGGGTGCAAGAGGACGAACGATGATTATGCTGCCACTGCAATCGAGTTGCATGGTGCCTGCACACTTCTGTCATAGTTTCGGAGGTACTCGCTCCCTGGTGTTTCGGGACCCTGTGCTGCCTCAGCGCCCATGTGCTGCTCTCAGCACTTGCCTCCCGCTATGAAGCGCAGCAGTGAAATGGTCAAAGGGAGAAAGGTTGAACAGTTTCTTGATGAATGCTCAATTACGTAAAGGACAGCACAATGCCCACAGGCGTGAGCTGGTGGGCAGACTTCCAGCAGTTTCGCAGGCTGCGTGGGTTGTTTCATGTTGTGTGTCAGCCTGCTCTCATTCAGTGCCAGGCAGCCGGTGTCGTACAGGACGAGGCCAGCTGGTCGTTGAGACAAGGCAAATAAGGCCGCTCATGATTTCACGTGGCTACTTGCCTCCTGAGGCTTCCCTGTCTTGGCAGAGAGCCGACAGCTTAAGCTGGCGCTGCACTTCTTGAAGTCCGAGGTTTTGGGTGCGGAACCTCTGGGAAAACCAGCCCCCAAGGCCTGGCAGAGTCGGCCAGTCTGATTCCAAAACCTGGCAGGCCGGGCTGGTCTTGTGCAGATTCAGGATGCATGGGCATGGGATGGTCCAGGTACATGGCAACAGCCATGAGAGTGCTTGTGAATCGGAGCCACAAAGCATCGGTGCAATGGGCAAGTACGCCGCAAAGAAGATGCATTGTGGCTCGGATCTTCACGGTTAGAACATTAGGCAAATGCTAGTTCTTTGCGCGTTCAGATCTTTGAGGCTCTATTGTCCTCTTGCCAATGCATCGCAAGTGGAGGCTTTCGGTACAAAATGGGAGCGAGCTTGGATGAGGTCGCCTGTGTTTTTAATTCGTGTTCAGACTTCCTGCAGCGCCATCTCGATACCCCTGGCTCAAACAGAGGGCTGCAAATCACAGGCATCACAGGATGCAGCCATGGGAGCGTAGTGAAGTCGGAGACGCCAGGCCGGCACCTTCTGTCAGCAGCCGCGGTACCTTTGCAGACCCCCTCCTCTCACCATCTGATTCCAAGCAGCAATTGGATCTGTTCAGCAAGAAAGAGATGCAACGCTTCAAGTTTCAAAGTACTTGCACATTCAGAATCAGCATACAGTATACAGCGATGCGACGGATCATGTACGGACGAAACCTGCAGTGGACACTTTCGAGCCGTGTTCTGAAGAGAAGATGTGCGGCCGTGTCTGGCAGTTGAGAAGTTGGAGACAAAGTCTATGGAATAAATGAAACAGGCATTGACGCCAGTGATCGTAAACTACATGAGCCAGCGGTCAAGATCTAAGCTACATCTTCGCAATGGAAAGGATGTGATTTCAATTGTACAAGTTGTTGCCCATCATTCTGCATGAGCTTTCGAGTTGGCAAGACTTTGAGCATTCGGATGTGCTTGCCGAGCCAACACAAAGCTGGCAGACACCCGAACTTGGCTTCAGGATCCCATGGCGCAGTACACCGGATTCGTGAAGTGCGACCCCCGAAAGGCTGAGAGGATAGAGGGATGTCAGGTAGTTACCTCAACCCGTCAGGTCCTACAATGAAGCCAAAGGCCCGCACCACAGGATTTCAAACGGATTGAGTTTTTGTTGTCCCAATTCTTCCGAGGCTGGGGCTTTATTGAGTGTCCTCAGACACATGCCATCTACGGCAAGGCCCCCTTGATTCCTGGAAAACAACCCGGCAGCAGTTCCTTGCAACCCAATACCACTGCAGGACATCTTCGTGTTGAGGAGTGCGCTGCAGGGCGGTGGTCAGGGTGACCAGGTCGGTCCGGAAGTCGAAAACGTGTTTTTTTTTTTTTTTTGTTGTTTTGTTGTTGGGTTTTTGGGAGTTTGGGGGCGAGATCCGGCGAGTCCTGGAGAGGTCATGTTTAGCGTGATGGACAGCGGGCGAGGACCACAGGCCCGGCTCAGAGACAGTGCCAAGAAGTTCGCTGGCAGGGCCAAGTTCTCTTGGATTCAGCGATAAATATGTATCTTTTATATGTGTATCGCATGTGGATATATGTATACATCTATGTGTGTGTACACACCTGTACCATGTATCCGATCTGACGCAGAAGTTTCTGACAAGTTTGGAGGGGACCACTAAGGCTGTGAGGGGGCGGTGGTCAACGAAGAAAACATACCTGCAGTTTTCCAGGTCAAAGATTCCCTTGGACTAGCACGAAACAAGCTCGTCGTGCCATTCGCACACCTTCCTCTTTCTCTCTTGTCTCTCCACGACTGCTATTCAATCAGTTCGTGCAAAGCCAATGTGTGTGTGTGTGTGTGTGTCTCTGTGTGTGTGTGTGTGTGTGTGTGTGTGTGTGTGTGTGTGTTTCATTGTGTTTCCCTGTGTCCAGTAGCACCGGGGCAGAACGCAGCTCGATGTTTTTGGATCGTAGTCCAGAGATGTCTCCCACGCATGACCGCATGGCAACATCTCAGAAGAGGGCCTAAGGGGCTCATGAGGGTCGCGTGCATATTCGGAGTTCGGAAGGCTGCCGATGTTGTGGTGCTGGGGTCCACGAGACCCGTTCGGGCCTCGGCTCTCCGATGCCGAGCTTCGCATCTCTGGGGTTTTTGCCATGAGGTTCCCCAAGTGGCCATGAATGGCGGGGGCCCTGAGTTGCTACTAGGAATCACTTTGAGCACGCAACGCCTGTCAGCAAGGACATGGGTTTGCTCAGCCGCAAATGGCGCGGCCAGCCCCAACGACCTTGTACAGCCAGCCCATGAGTCAGCCTGCAGGACAGGTAGCCTCCGTGGGAATTCTACTTGAGTGATGGATGTATTTTGTGTCTGTCATTTTTTTTGGTTCTTGTTGGGTTTAGCAAAGGGAAGGAAGCGATGGCGGCACAGGGGGAATACACCGAGCGGATGTCGTTGGAAGTGCCGAGAGCGTCGTCTGTTGCGATTTGGAATGTTCACGGCCCGATGCGAGGGGTGCGAAAGCTAAACCAAGCGAATTATCTTCACAAAACAGCATCCTTCTTCCATTCTGTGGCAGTGTTCCTGGCTTTTGCGCTTTTTCGGAATCAGGCTCCACAATGGTTGGGACAGTGAAGTCCTACAACGCAGAAAAGGGCATCTTGGTTGGATAATGTTTTTTTTTGGTCGTAGCTCAGCAAAGCTTTGCTGCAGGTTGGGGTTTTGTCACAAGTCCGGAAGTCGTGCAGATGTTTGGGAAGGCTGGCCACACGGGCTCGGTTCCTGTGCGAAGGTGTAAGTGTCACAGTGTAGGAGCGTGCCATGCCAGGATGTCTTTTTCATGAAGTCCTCCGTCGTGGGCGGCGCCATTGAGAGGGATGCGTTGGTGCCTTACCTTGTGAAGGAAGTTCTGGGGCGAGATGCTTTGTGATTCTGAGGCAAGTCTCCTTTACTGTGGTGGCCGGGGCGAAGGGGATGCAGGCAGAGGACCTCAGGAGCAAAGCGATGTAAAGCTATTTCTTGCACCTGGAGCCACCTTGGGGCCACCTTGGGGGCCACCTTGGGGGCCACCTTGGGGGCCACCTGGAAGCCACCTTGAAAGGCAGAGAAAGTGTTTCCACTCTCCGCGATGTCTGCGATGCCTCGGCCCTGGCTTTCTCAGTGGATGATTCATTGGGGCTTTCCGAGGGCTCTTTCAGTGACGCCCATTTTTCTTGTCGGAGGACTTCGGCACCTTCAATGACTTCAATGAATCCCATGTCGTCACTGCCTCCCATGCTCGCACCACCTGCAAGCATGGCAATGTCAAGGCGCGGGCATTGGGTTCGATTGTTCTGGGGCCGCGCTCGCATCGGACCATCATCCCACAGCTGTACCTCGTCCTGCATGATGCGTGCCAAATGGTTTTAACTTGTAGTCTCTCTGCTCGCATTTTCTCCTAGTCCTAGTACTCGTCCCTTCGTCCCTTCGTCCCTTCGTCCCTTCCTCAGCCTTCCCCAACCGTCTTTATCAGGCCTGCGCATGCCTTGCCTGCACCTGACCAACTCTTCTTTGGAGCTGTGAAAGGCCTGCTCTGACTTGACCATCTTGACCCTTTCATTCCTAGCTGTATCTCTTGCTATGGTTCAGGACTTCCCGAAACATGGATTGTCTCGTGTGGTGCTCTTGCCCGCCTTCTGTAACTTCCCACAGTTTCTCTCGTGAAGTTGAAGGAGCAGCCTCAAATCTTGAGTGCTGCACAATGACACTAACAGCTGGGCTTTGGCGCCTTTGGCTATGGCATCTTTTGCATGGTGCCGCGTCTTCGCCTATACATGTTGAGTGTGCTGAACGTTCTTGAAAGAGCTGCTTTCAAGGCTACAGCGAAGAGAAGGGATGGGGACACGTTTCCTGCCAGGCAAGCTCGGTGCATGAAGAGGGGTGAGGGGTGCTTCTGAAGAGCCACTGCGCTCACATTATTCTCTGTCTCTGTCTCTTTCCTTGTCTTTGTCTCTCCCTCTCCCTTTCTCCTGATACCTTCTCCCTTCTCCCTCATCCCTTCTCCCGCCAAGCCACCTCCTTTTTTTGCAGGCTGCACGAGCCATATGGGGAAAGGACGTTTTCCTGCCAAAGAGCACACTTGGCCGGGGTCCTGTGGACGCCTGGCTCGGTCCTCGGTACGCGCTGTGAAAGAGCTTAGGTGGTGCCACTGTGGAGCCTGGCACTCTTCTGGGCTTCAAGGTCGAAATTCCTGCTTAGAGAAGCCTTCTCAATGCTAGAACTGCTGCGGAGGTTATCATGGCACCGAAGGGTCCACAGGCCAGCATTGCAGAAGCCTGATGGTCCAGCAGGGTGCGCAGGCAGAGAGGTTGTCATCACTTCACTTCGACAGGTGTCCGAACTGTCAGCAGCTCGCCTCAGTGCTCAAAGATGTCTTACCACCTGCTTGCAATCTTGCATGTGTGCACATGCCCTTCGCACTCCTTGGAGGTTCTGCCTGCTGAGACCTTTGAGATCGAAGGGCGGCGGCTTGCCTCAATGAGAATCTCTTTGGGTAAACATCTTGGAGTAGGCCACCATCCAGGGCCAGGTATGCAACTGCTCAAACAGCCCTCAAAGTCTTGTCAGGCCAGGAAGACGCTTCTATGGTGTGGTAAAGCCAACTACTCAGCCTCGTGACGGCTGCACGTACTCTTTTGCATCAGATGGTCGCAAAGATCGACTCTGCCCCCGCAGCTCCTTTAGCCTCTGAACAGCTCCTGCAAATCGACCAACTCGATTGTTACTCGTCTTAACTGAATGTCATCTGTTCGCATTTTACTGGTTTAGGGTTTGGGATTACGCTCACGCTCACACTCTCCCTCCCTCTCACTCTCTTTCTCTATCTCTCTCTCTCTCTCTCTTTTCCTCTTTCTCGCTTCTTCGCTTCTCGCTTGCCATGATGGCTGCACAGCGGGTGTCGAAACTGTTGTGGCCTGGCCTGCGCATCATGCGGGCCCCTTATCCGAGAGCTGTCCCTCATTCAGCGGGAGCTGTGAGATCGCTGATGACAGAGGGCTTTGGTCGACGACCGGATCTGTACGATGACGACACCTTTGTCCCCATCGATGAGCAGCCAGCGGCATGGGCAGGTATGGCGAAGCCAAAGACACAGCAATCATCGCCATCCACAAGGGTCCCAGACAAGGAGGAGACAGAAACAGCGGCAGCAGCAGAAGCGCAAGAGGGCGTCAACAGTTTCCTTCATGGTGACAGCCATGTCGCCCAGTCCCCAGCCTTGCCTTCTGCACCTGAGCCCGAGTCACAGATGCAGCCATCCAAACTGCCGCAGCCCCCGCCGTTTCCGCCACCTCCCCTGCCCCCTCCCCTGCCCCCTCCGCTGCCCCCTCCGCAGCCCGCAATCCCGCCGATGCCCAGAGACTCCACGCACTCCACGCCCATGCGCTCAGAAGCCAGCAAAGAGCTGCAAGAGCCCGAGTGGCAGGGATCTGCTTGGGAGATGCAGAGGGACGCTGTGGGGTCATCTGAAAGGCTAGAAACGGAACACGTGGAACACAAGGAACACAGAGACATGAGCCATGCTGGCATGAACCTGGAGGCTATCGATTGGTCCACACGGACTCCTCCGAAAGAGGCCTCTGAGGCCTACAAGGAGCACCCGGCAGTGTCTGCCCAGACTCGCCAGGAAGTGCAGGACTTCTTGCGGCAGAATGATGCGCATATTGAGGGTGCTGAGGACTTTCCGAAGCCAATTCGTTTGTTTGAGCACATAGGCTTGCCAGGATCAGTCCTCGAATATCTCAGAGCAGAGTTTGCTGCTCCAACTCCCATACAGTCTGTTGGTTGGCCGGTGGCTCTGTCTGGACGAGACATGGTGGGGCTAGCGCAGACAGGCAGTGGAAAGACCCTCGCATACCTTCTCCCAGCAATGCTCCACATCAAGGCACAGCCCATCGTTGAAGCAGGAGAGGGCCCTGTCAGCCTTGTCGTGGCACCCACGCGTGAGTTGGCGATGCAGATTCAGATGGAAGCTTTTCGCATCGGCGAGCTTCTGGGAGTCCGTGATGCTGTTGTGTACGGTGGCGTGTCGAGGCGCGGGCAAGAGCAGACTCTGCGCAAGGGTGTGGACATCCTCATCGCCACGCCTGGAAGATTGCTCGACTTCTTGGAGGCACGAGTAACCAACCTCGAGCGCGTGTCCTATCTCGTTGTCGATGAAGCAGACCGAATGCTGGACATGGGCTTCGAGCCGCAGCTGCGACGAATTGTCTCACAAGTACGCCCAGAGCGACAGACTTTGATGTGGTCTGCGACCTGGCCTGCAAGTATCCAGAACTTGGCTACAGACTTCTGCAAAGAAGACACGCTGAAGGTGACAATTGGAATTTCAGCAGCAAAGGCCAACCCAAGCATTCTACAAGACGTCCGCATCGTGACGGAATTGGACAAGAAACAGCGATTCTTTGAATGGCTCCAGGAAGTATCACCTCCACAGGGCGCGCAGCCGCGCATGCTGGTTTTCACCGACACGAAGCGAGCCGCCGATGCCTTGTGCAGAGAGTTGAGGTATGAGCAGTATGCGGCGAGCGCCATACACGGAGACAAGGACCAACGAGAGCGTGACTCGATTCTGTATCAATTCAGGAAAGGCCGGTGCCAAATTCTGGTTGCCACAGACGTCGCCCAGAGAGGCAGACATGGGGATCGAAGGGAGTATGCCTGAGTATGGGAGACGTTCCAACGTAGGGTCCCTTCTGAAAAGGTCCGTCTATAATTTATAATGGAAGCCCCTATAACACAAATGAAGCCGACCCAGACCCCGAACAGTTCAAGAAAACTTCAGAGACAGCAACAGCACCCCAAGGCCGTGTCCACTCCAAGGGCTCTTCTAGGGCCCCAAAGTGATGAGGCGTCCTGCACTTCACACGGACCATGCGCGCAGGAGCACCGTGAATCCCCCTACAAGCCTCCATGTGAGCTGCTGTGTGGACTCTTGACTATTGCCCCTGTACCGTCACCATGATGATTTTGCATAAGGGTAGAAGAGGTGGCTTATGGCCACCCACTCACATGGGTAGCAGAAGATGTTGCGCTGAAGCTGTGGCGGTACCATCGCTTCGCAGCTTTACGTGCATGCTGCATGTGTTTGCTGAGCCCTATAGTCCCTGATCAGGTTTGGACATCAAAGACGTGGCGTATGTGGTGAATTACAACATGCCCAATACCATTGAAGACTACGTGCATCGCATCGGAAGAACAGGAAGAGCAGGTGCAGTCGGCACGGCCGTGAGCTTCTTCACCTGCGATTTCGGGGCATCTGACAAAGTCCGCCTGGCCCGTGCCCTCGTGAAAGTCATTCAGGAAGCTGGACAAGAGCCTCCCGAGGCTTTGAGGAAGCTTGCGCGTTAAAAGAGCAGTTGAGAGCTGAATGCAAGAAGGGGAGAACTGAAGGCCTGAAGGGTCGAATGGGGTTCCCAGCATCCTCAGGCTCTTCAATGTCGAGAAGGGTTGGGGCTTCGTCACCAGTGACGAAATCACCGCCCTTTTCTCCGGCAAGGCCAGCACAGTATAGCACAGTAACCATGATGCCCCAGAGTTGTGCGTACCCAGCTTTGATGCTGAGATATGCTGAGGACATCTTTCTGCACAAGGCTGCTTTATCGAATGCCAATGGCGAGCCAGCTCAGTTTCCAGAGAAGCAGCTAAGCAACCTTGCTGTTGGTCGCAGATCTTGTCTCAGGCCTTCCGCAGGTTGGGCAGCAGGTCAACTTCACCATCGAAGTCGGGGACAGCGGGAAACTGCAGGCCGAGGGTCTGGGCTTTCGCCGGTTTCAGCATGTGGCGCATGGCTTTCTAACAGAGCGCCCGGCGCCTTTATGCCCAAGACAATGGACCACTTTGACCTGCTGGTCGCTGGAACAATCGAAAAGGCAACCATGTCATGGATAATGTAAGGTTTTCAACAGTCGTAGTGTTTTGTAAACGCTTGCGCGCTGCCGCCTCGGCAGCCGGGCCGGTGGGGTTCCAGAGGGAGGTTAGGTCCCAAAGTGGGGCCACCAAAACCCTGGCACCGGGACGTGGGTCTCCTGTGCAGGAAGGTCAGGAACCCACAGCGCGGGGGGGGGGAAGGAAGGGCGCCTCGAAAAGTGAAAGTCTTAATATCAGTAACAGGAATATGGACCCGGAACCCTTCACCTCAGCTTGAACACGCTTTCACGCTCTGACAGGCCAAGGATGTTATGTTTGACGGCATGGAGCCGTCCGGCTTCGAGGCCGGTTTAAGCGTCTCAGTCAAACTACTTTGCAGCGGTGTCGCTTTGCAGCAGTGTTGCCATCAAATACGTGTGTGTGTGCGCGCGCATGCGTGCGTGTGTGTCTCTTGCTCTGTGTGTGTGTGTGAGAGAGTTTGTCAGGCTTTTTTGTCTTGACTGCAAGTTTGGCTTTTCTGTGTCTTTTTTGCGTGTTGGTTTTGAGGGAATTCTGTCTGTATTGTCTTTTCGTTGCTTTTGGTCTTGAAGGAATTTTGTTACCTGCAGCACAGGGCATGGATACATGGGGGGGGGGTTAGTCTATATCATATATATATATATGCACGTGTATTGTTGTTTTTGCGTATGACTCTTGCAAGTGGGCATCACTACTGCGTGTGTCGACTTGTTGGGAACCAACCCAGCATGTCAGAGGTGCTTGTGCCGTTCAGATGCCCGTGTTGCATGCACATTCCGTGGCTGTGACGGCTAAGCGGCTAAGCTGGATCCAGATGCGTCCAGACCCGCGCCCGTGTTCATAAGCAGCACTTGTAATGTAACAAAAAAGAGAGCACTTCGCGACAGGATGGCGGTTTCTCTCCGGTCAGTGACTCGGTGCTTGGAAGCTGAGATATCTGAAGTTTTTGAGATGTGGAGGGTTTTTTGTCCTGCCAAGGTGCGACCGGAGGTTGCGTCTCTGAGAGCGGCTCCTTTCTGACGGATCGTGTCGTAAAAAATGGTGAGTTGCTTCGGGAATCGGGAAGGCGACATAGCAATTTGGCAAAGGGGATTTGCTTTGGACTTGTTCGGCTGGTGCTTTTGGGCTCAAGTCGCAACGTCGCACCTGTCTGCAGCCGAGGCGAGCTTGACCACAGTTTCATTTCCGATGGATGTGTTTGTTCCTCCGGAACCAGGAGTTCGGCTGCTGCGAAGGCAAGAATGCGCGGCCCTGAGAGACCTGCTTGATGCTCGCTCGCTCTCTCGCTCTCTCGCTCTCTCGCTCTCTCGCTCTCTCGCTCTCTCGCTCTCTCTCTCTAGTTGTGGCTGCTGTTGGTCCCTTGGTTGCCTTTTTCATGCCGCGACCCTGTCGTTCTACTTCGTGTCTTCCTTGCGGCCAAATGTGTTTTATTTTATTTTCGCACCGTTCTATTTGCAGCATTCAGGTTCATACAAACATGTTTTTGCAGCGCGTTCAGAATGCTTTATTGCATTGTTGCGGACACTTCTTGAGAATGCCACGGCATCTGCCACCGACTGCCTTGCCCTGCCTCCTGCTTTTGTTTGTCCCCCCTCTCTCTCTCTACTATCTACTGGGTCGTTTCCCTCACCCCTTACATCCATCATCTTTCCACGCAGAGCTGTTGTAAGGTCCATTACAGCCGTGCCGGCTGGCTTTCGCCCGCCTCCTCCGACGCTTCCCTTGCCGAGCGCTGGGGTGCCATCATGCTCTGGTCATTTTGATGTGTGGTTTCGTCAAGAGATCGAAGCAACACGTTACTCAACCATAAGACTTGGCAGGCTCATGCACCATACATGGCAGCGCCCGGGTCTATGGGGCCCATGAGCCCCTCGGCTGATTTTGTAGCAACCCGTGCCGGGGATTACGTCCTCGAGCCTCTTCGCGTAGTCTGATTAACAGAAAGGTGTTGAGGCATGCTCAGGTGTTCCAGCATACAGGTACAAGTTTGTTCTTTCAGTTCTTGTCCCCATGTTTTCTTCTTCCACGTGAGAGGCTTCGCCAGCTCCGGCCCAAGCATGATGGTCGGTGGCTTATCATAAGTCATAGCCCTTTCGGTAAAGAGATTACTTCGCAATGCATGCGCCTTCAGATTGGTGTGTAGGCGTCGAGAGAGACATGTATCGCAATCCATCAACTCGAGCTTTGTCTCATTGCATTCTGAATTATAACCGCCGGATGCATTTACCACGCCAGTATTGATGTGTCGTGGCATCAGAGCAACGAGCTCCTGCAGTTGTGCCCTTCACCAGTTTCAGGCCCCTCCTGGCTCAATGGCAATGCCGATGACTGCACCGGCTGGACCCGCAACTGGCACAGTCAAAGGAGGATTGTATTCGCAGAGAGCAGCCTGGCGTGCCAGTGAGGTCTATGCCGCTCCATTGACGGGCGGCCGCCTTGACTTCGGGATCACAAGACCAAAATGTTTGGAAGCTTGTGTGCCCATTCAGGCACGCAGAGAGATGCTGCGCGGTGCTCAATGGCCAAGATTGCCCAACGTGCTTCGTTACAAAGGACAAGTCCGGTTAAGTCGCATGCGCTAAGAAAAATCTCTGAACATTGCATGAGGCGTCGCCGGCCAGCATAGACAGTGATGCCACAGACGCCGGCCACCTACTGCGAGCATCATTGCCTGCAGTCTGCCGGAGTAGTATCTAAGGGGCCCTACACTCGTGGCTTTCCGGACCCAGCGTCAATAGAGGATCAGAAGAAGGCATACTGCAGGAGAGTTGCTGGCGCGGTAGGGTCTAACGCTACAGAGCCGGACTCATCGTCATTTTGCTCAATCGGCTGTTGTGAGGAGTCTGGATTTGCAGCTCGAGGAAGGGAACAAGTCTTTACAGCAGCCGGCACGCCATGATTTACTACATGGGGGTTTACGAAAATAGGGAACCCCCACAAAGGACCCCAAATAGTTTGATGCCCTTATTTTTAGGACCCCAACAAGGTACTCCCTAATTTCGGTAACCCCCATATAGTATGGGATGGCCCATGCGTGGGCCATGTCGGTGGCCGAGTCCCAGCCTGGATAAAGAAGCACTCGAGCCTGACAATTACCTTCTGATACGTCGGATAGTTCTACTTGCAAGGCAAGGAAGCCGGAAGCAGCTCCTGCTTTGTTGATGACCCCCTTTATGCAAGAACCGAGCGTCACGAGCGTCACGAGCGTCACGAGCGTCACGAGCGTCACGAGCGTCACGAGCGTCACGAGCGTCACGAGCGTCACGAGCGTCACGAGCGTCACGAGCGTCACGAGCGTCATGAGCCACCGGACTGATTCCAGCGCCAAGCTGGCCAGGCAGAATGTCGAGAGGAAGAAGCAGCTCCACGAGGCTGGAACTTCAGATCTCGGCGAAACCCTCAACCCCGCATCCTGAAGCAAATGAAGATCATGTTTCCCAAGGCTGCGGAGCAGCAGAAGCAAGCCCTGCTGTCACGAGCTCTGTTTGTGAGCTATTGGAGCTGCTCCGGGAGGTTTGCTAGCTTTGAAGCTACGAGAATGAGGAGACACCCCCAGCTTAAGATTGCTGAAGATCCATATCGTGGTAGCTGCGTCGGATGTCCGAGGCTTCACATGGACCAACAAGTGAAGATGCAGGCGTGTGGGACACTCCACAGTTTCATGCACTGGAGTGTATGAGCTGCCAGGAAATGGCACTGGATGAGCAAACAAATCAGGCGATGTGTGATCCCCAGAGTGTGAGAAGATTCTTCCTGGGCTGACATTTGAAGGCCCCGCAACCTAGACCCCCCAAAATCCCCAACACCTCGTCTTGTTTCGGAGCTTCCGAGGATGGGCCTGAAAAAGGCGGCCCTGGACCAGAGGCGAAAGTGTACCAGTGTACATTTTCTTCTATCAGCTTCTGTTTCAAAGCATTCCATCTGCCAGGGCTGCTCTGGAGCAACAAGCAGCGCCCTGACCCTACGACGCACTACGGCGCCCTAGGACGCTAGGAGCCGGCAGAGTCTTTGTCGTCTTTGGTGCAGGTCACTGACGTTGGAGTATCAGCAGAGGCTGAGTGTTCTGCCTTGGAAGGGCTAAGGGCTTCACGTGACATTGCGCCAGGAAGATGCATGAGGAGTTCGCTGCAACACAAGCAGAGATGCACAGGCCTTGGCCTGGATTTTGGGTGCAATGAAACAGCGAGAAGTTTTGGCCAGGCAGTATCTGGACTCGCACAACACTCTTCAAAAGGAGGCTCTGCGGTGACTGCGTGCCCTGCGCCTGCGTGCTCTTTGCATGACTGACTCGATCGAGATTCACTAGTTGCGCATGCTGTTTCCACAGCTGTGCTGCTGCGGAAGTTTAGAACAAGTGCTGCAAGAGATCTGCGTGAAAGTGACACTCTGACTAGTGTAAGCTCAAGTGATGGCGCCATGGTGTGATCGTGTGTCCTAGGTGGAGAGATATCAGAACGAGTCGAAGTCCAAGATGCATGCGGAATGGCAAAGGCAGATGAAGGACAAAGCTGTTGGAGAAGCTGTGCGCCTTTGTTTGGCCGAGTTTGCATACTGCACCCTCGACATCCCTCGACGAGCTTGCAGCTTCCTTTTTTGGGAGGAGCGAGGTGAGGTCTTAGGGCCTTCTGCCATGCAGCAGATGGTGTCCTTTCCGCCCGACGCTTAGAGGGGACCATCCAACTGGGCACACCTTGCTTTGTACCGGCAGAGGCCTCAAGCTCCACAGGCTCACCAGGCTCCACAGGCTCACCAGGCTCGCCAGGCTCGTCTTCTCTTCGCACTTTTCATTCAGACCGGTGGAACTTTTCACAGGCGCCTCTTGCCTCGGCTCCCCCTTCCATGCGCTATCCGCCTGCATCGACCTGAGACGTCTCAGAGCCGCGTGTGAAATCACAAGGGCGAAACAAAGGTGAACTCTCAATCAAATGACTCGCGTGAAAACAGCAGAGTGGCAGGCCCAGGCCGCTCCCGCCATGCAAAGCTCATTGAGTGCGGTTCTTACACCTGGAATGGCGAAAAGCCGGGGTCGAGCTCTGTAAGCTGGGAAGTGCGCATTGGACTTTGCTGTTTTCAGGCTGCTCCTCGCGCCAGCTAGTTGTCGCGCCGCAGCCGATGCTTCCGCAGCAGGCCATGGGTTGCAGTGATTGTCTGTGATTGCGATAGAGTGATGGCCACGATCATCACGCAATTTGCATTTGCATTGGGATAGGCTTCGGTGAGAAGTGTGGGAGCGCTTCCTGCCACTCTTGTGCGCAGGTCCGTCAGCCTTATGGCTGATGCGGGTCTGAGCGGATCCTCAGAAGAAGCCACCAGACTCCCACAACAGTCTTGTATCTTGTCAACTTGCAACTTGCCTTGACATGCCCGATATGCTGTGTCCCGGCCCGTCCCGGCGTCGGCGAGGGGGGGGGGGGGGGGAGATTGTAACGTGCTATCGTTTTGGTGTCACCCCATGACGTGGAGATGTAGGCACCGCAGACTGAGACAACCTTCAATAAACGATTCCCCACAACCGGCAGCACTTCAGCATACCCAAGCCACAAAAAATCATTTCGTGGAAGCTTTGTCACAGTTCTGCGGAGCTTCGTCAAAAGGCAGAATGCGGGATCCGGGCCCTGAAAATCTCCACCGCTAGTCGCTGCTGAACCTACAATCTGCCGGGCTATAGTTGCTGCATTATCATAGCCAATGACTTCGAGCAGAACAGTGCCTCTTTTCGGACCACGTTGATCCTTCCCTGTATGTATGTCCTCCCACTCAGACTCAGAGACCTTCCACTTCCAGAAGGTCGGAATGTGGTCCGCAAAGAAGGGCGCTCATTTGCCCCTGCTGAGCATCGGCACCGTAAGAAAATATCGCACCATGCCCTGTGCTGACTGACGAGCGTTCGTGACTTGACTGTTTGTTGTTTGCGCACTCAAGATCACAACGTCACGTTCTATGTCCTCTCAAGCCAACAGGGTGAGATACCAAGAATTCAGTGTAGATCTTTGCCCCCGACTCCCAATGGCCTGTTTTATCGCCCTGGCCAGGGCATGTTTCGCCAAGCGGCTTCGCGGAAGGTTGTGCCACCACCGAGCTGTGTTGCACGGCTGAGGCTTGCTCTTTAGCGACAAGCATGGCGACAGAATGGCCTATGAAGTATGGCGTGGCAGAATCTACAAGCAGTTGGCAGATGTTTGCGCTGGACACCAGTCCGGAGAGCACTGCGACGTCGACGTCAATCAGAACCAGGACAGGCTATGAATGCAGTGACCCAGCCGAGCCATACCACCGACGTCGTCGAGTACGAAAAGGAGAATATCGGAGCAAAGTATGGAATGAAAGCTGGAATATTTGCAGCGAAATTTGCGTCCGACACACTCAAGGAGATCCTCAAGGATGCAAAGAAAATGGCTCTGAAGGGCCTTTATCGGGTCCGCCATCAGCGCTTCCGAGTTCAGGTGGCCTTCCAATGAATCCCTGCACTTTTGCAGCAGAGAATTGATTGGGGCCGCTGCATTTGGGAACAAGTGAAACTCTTTGTCCAAGAGTTTCGTGAGGTACAATTGGACGAAGCGTTTGAGGATCTCTGGCGGGCGACACCTTTGGCCTATAAGTCAAGACTCTGCACCTTGAATGCAACAGTTTATCACAACTCCGGTTTGTATCCGAATGGGACTATCCAACAGATGTGGAATACGATCTCGATATTGGGATTAATTGGTTCTTTTGGGACTAAGAATCTTTTATATCTCTTAAAAATTATTTGTCTTGAGTGAGCCAAGATTTGGTTGAGTTGGCTGAGTCTATGGCCATTTGCTGGGGTCTCGGTTTGCTTGTGATCGTGACGCGAGTCTCTAAATTCGTTTCTAATTCGGGGTGGTGGTGGGCGTTTGAATGTATGGAAGAGAATTTGAGGACTCGTGTGGATGGTGTTTTGTGGTCATCCGAGACGCTGGTTGTTAAGTTAGTTCTTTTGGGACGTGGTCGAATATAAAATCTCTCTTCGTCTATTGCGAGGCTACAGAAGTCTCTTGTCATTATTCCCTCTATGAGAGGATTCATGCTTAATTGGTGCTTTTGGGAACATATGTCTCTTGCACCGCCACGTTGAATGAAATCCTAAACTCAGAGAATGATATGCGAATTATTTATCTTTCAATCGGGAATTTATTTACTTATTTTGTATCTCTCTTCTGGTGATATTTTTATTCTTGATTCGGGGTGGTTTTTCTGGGATATTTCGTAATTGGGGGTGGTGGCGGGCTTTTAAACACATCGAGGCGTCTTATAGAGATCGAAATTCTTCTTACCCTTTCATTTGCCCGGGCGCACATATTATTTGGTCGATGTATTTCACTTTCTATAGGCTGGATATTTCATTTGGCTTGTATCCCTATAAAACGCTACGGGCTCGACTCTATTTTCGCTCTGCGGCCGCCCCGTCGGTTGCCCCGCCTCCTCTTCCGGTCAATTTGGCTGCTTGTGAGGGCCTTGCAGGGGGATCCGAAAAATTCCTGGAATTTTCAAGCTTTTTGTTCAAAAATCCTTGGAAATTTGGGAATCACCCGGATCTGAAAATTCCCGGAATTTTCGGAATCACCCGGATTGAGGTTCAGGCTTTCCGGGTTGGATTTACGGTTCCAGCGCAACAGTGATGACGTGGGTGCCCCTTCACCTTCAAGGAAATCTTCAAGGAAATCTCTTGGTCCAGGGTAGTTCCGATGACGGTCGCCGCCCGCCAGCTGTTCAAGGGGGTTCGGCCTCACGATCACATATCAGCAACAGCTCTCGAAAAATCCTAGGAATTTAAAATTCCGGGAATTTTCGGGATCCGCCGGGTTCAGGGTTTTACGCTTTACGGTGTAGGGTTTTGGGGTTTAATAGAAATTGTATAGGGTTTGTGTCCGGAGTTTTGTCGTGTTTTGTGGGGGTTTGTTTTTTGCTTTTGCTGTAATGGTTTGGGTTCTGTCGGGTGTGGTGGGGGGTGGGTGGTTTTGGGGTGGTGAGGGGTTGGGGCTGAAAGGCTGGGGTTTTGGGGGGTTTTCCCGAATGCCCGTGGTGGTGGTCCCGTGGTGGTGGTCCGTGGTCCCGTGGTGGTTCGTCGTGGTGGTCCCACAGCGTGGTGGTGGTCCCGTGGTGGTGGTGCTCCTTTGGTAGTGGTGGTCTGTCGTGGTGGTGGCGGTGTCCCATGGTGGTGGCCGGGTGGCGGTGGTCCGTGGCGGTGGTCCACGGTGGTGGTCTCGTGGTGGTGGTTCCGTGGTGGTGGTCCCGTGGTGGTTGTCTCGTGGTGGTGGTCCCGTGGTGGTGGTTCCGTGGTGGTGGTCCCGTGGTGGTGGTCCGCGGCGGCGGTCCGTGGTGGTTGGTTCGTGGTGGTGCTCCGTGGCGGGGGTCCGTGCGGTTGGTGGTCGTGGTGGTGATCTCGTGGTGGTGGTCTTGTGGTGGTGGTCTCGTGGTGGTGGTCTTGTGGTGGTGGTCTCGTGGTGGTGGTCTCGTGGTGGTGGTCCGTGGTTTATAATATCCCCATAAAAGGCTACGGGTTCGACCCCTATTTTCGCTCTGCGGCCGCCCCGCCGGATGCCCCGCCTCCTCTTCCGGTCCATTTGGCTGCTTGCGAGGGCCTTGCAGGGGGATCCTGAAAATTCCGGGAATTTTAGCACTTTTTATCTAAAAATCCTGGGAATTTTGGGAATCACCCGGAGCTGAAAATTCCCGGAATTTTAGGCATTGTCCGGATGTTTGGGCTTGCCGGGTTGGATTTAAGGTTCCAGCGCAACAGTGATGACGTGGGTGCCCCTTCACCTTCAAGGAAATCTTCAAGGAAATCGCTTGGTCCAGGGTAGTTCCGATGACGGTCGCCGCCCGCCAGCTGTTCAAGGGGGTTCGGCCTCACGATCACATATCAGCAACAGCTCTCGAAAAATCCTAGGAATTTAAATTCCGGGAATTTTCGGGATGCCCCGGGTTCAGGGTTTTACGCTTTACGGTGTAGGGTTTTGGGGTTTAATAGAAATTGTATAGGGTTTGTGTCCGGAGTTTTGTCGTGTTTTGGAGGGGTTTTGTTTTTTGCTTTTGCTGTAATGGTTTGGGTTCTGTCGGGTGTGGTGGGGGGTGGGTGGTTTTGGGGTGCTGAGGGGTTGGGGCTGAAAGGTTGGGGTTTTGGGGGGTTTTCCCGAATGCCCGTGGTGGTGGTCCCGTGGTGGTGGTCCGTGGTCCCGTGGTGCTCGTCGTGGTGGTCCCATAGCGTGGTGGTGCTCCCGTGGTGGTGGTGCTCCTTTGGTAGTGGTGGTCTGTCGTGGTGGTGGCGGTGTCCGTGGTGGTGGCGGTGATGGTCCCTTGTAGCCGTCGTGGTGGTCCCGTGATGGTGGTCCCATGGTGCTGGCCGGGTGGCGGTGGTCCGTGGCGGTGGTCCGCGGTGGTGGTCTCGTGGTGGTGGTTCCGTGGTGGTGGTCTTGTGGTGGTTGTCTCGTGGTGGTGGTCCCGTGGTGGTGGTCCCGTGGTGGTGGTCCCGTGGTGGTGGTCCGTGGTGGTTGGTCCGTGGTGGTGGTCCGTGGCGGGGGTCCGTGCGGGTGGTTGTGTTGGTGGTCGTGGTGGTGGTCTCGTGGTGGTGGTCTCGTGCAGGCGGGCCGTGGTTTGGGATCGTCGAAATCTAACATCTTGTTGCCATCGCAATGTTCTTGGATCTATAAGAATGATTTATGAATTTTCTTTTCATCCGAACTCTTTGCAGGATGTCCTTCGCGTAGGATCATGGATCGAATCTTTTTCTTGAATACGATGGATATTATTGGAGGAGATTGAAATCATATTTCGTCTCATTAGAATGGTTTTTGAATCGATGGTTCGTTTCACTTTTGATTCTTTATATTTAGGAATCTTCGATTATTCTTATTCTTTTTTCGTCTTTATGGAATGATTTATAATTGGGGGTGATGATGGATTTTTAAACACGTCGAGGCATCTTGGAGAATTCGAAATTCATCTTGCTCTCGTGGATGAGGATTCTCTTTCATTTGTTTAGGCGCACATAACGTTTGGATGATGAATTTCATTTATAGAATAAATTTCCGGCTTCGAAGGACACTTTGTCTTCATACGTATCTTAGATAGGTGAAAGCAGTGTAAACGATTTCTACGTTTAAAAATACCAATTCAGAACCTTCAAAGATTCTTAGAATGTAAGTGAAGGCAATCAGGTCGTCAAGTATCACGACAATCATCACACGATTCCAAGCCCCCAGGCAATGCATTAAAAACCCACCGCCGCCCCCAATTAAACCCAAGGGCACAGAATCGCGTCAGAAAATGGAGAAAAAAGACGACCCAAATGAGACCCAGAAATTCAATCAACGAAAAGAAGAATACGATAAAATACCTTCAAATTAGACGTTCTTTGACGTCAAAAAGACTACGATCATCTCAATACCTGCGCGAGGGGCCTGCAAGCACAATCAAAACATTTCCTACAGAGAAAAAGATATTGCCGCCAATCATCCATCAAAATGATATTGCACTTTGTCCCTTCAGGTAACCAGATCCTAAATCTTAAGCGACAATCCCTAAATCTTGCCTTCACGCTTCATCATTCGTTCGAGTTCTTATTGACGCTCGCGCGTCAGGCTCTCAGAATTCTATAAAGGGATCCCGAAATTAAATGGATCTTTTATTTGTCCGTATTTCTTCAAAGCTTTGGCGTACGTCTTCTTCCATTCAATAGGCGAATATGTCGTCGATGGAATCGACGGGTCCCCTCTAGTATATCATATTTTGCGATGAATATGATAGGGTGATCTTGAATAAGGGGCCCGGGATTTTTATAAGTTAATTTGTATGATCGGATCGACGGGCGTTGTCGGCATGGGATGGGATCTTCTTTTCAGGAATGCCTGGATCATTTGAATTTGGATTTGTAGAGGGGATTCCATAGGGTTATCGAAATTCAATATTTTGATACCATCGTAATTTCTTTGGATTTATATGAATATTCATGAATTTTCTCTTTCATTCGAATTCCTTGTAGGATATCTCTCGTGTAGGATTATGGAATGAATATATTTCTTGAACACGATGGATATTATTGGAGGAGATTGAAATCATATTTCGTTTTACTAGAGTATTTTTGGAATCGGGGATTCGTTTTATTTTTGATTCTTTGTATTTAGGAATCTTCGATTCTTCTTAATCTTTATGGGGATGATTTGTAATTGGGGGTGACGAAGGGCTTTTAAATATATCGAGGCGTCTTGGAGAATTCGAAATTCTTCTTGATCTCGTGGACTTTTCATTTGTTTGGACACACATAATACTTGGATGACGAATTTTATTTTTGACTAGATTTATGGATTCGAATTTGGAAACTTTGTCCCTTGATCTTAAGTCTTAAGCGATAATCTTTAAATCTTGCCTTCAAGCTTCATCATTCGTTCAAGGATATTCACTCACTCTCGTTCAAGTTCTTATTGGGCAAATTGGCGTGCGTCTTTTTCCATTCAATAGGCGAATATGTCGTCGATGGAATCGACGGTCCCCTCTAGTATTTATTCTGGACGATATTTAATATATACTTCTGGGAATATTATCTCGCACGGATATTATGATGGGTGAAATAGCATGGAAGGAGTTCATTCAAATAAATATAGATATCCAGCAGATATATAATTTAACTTCATATACTCCCCTCACCGATTCGAGATTTGGTATTCTATATTATTATATTTTCAAATATTTATAATATTTCGTTCCCATCGATCTGATATTTTTTTTTTGCATAACTATGATTACTCCCGAAAACATCAATCGGCGCGAGAGATTTCTATGACGGAAGGTGCCGGGCCTTCTCCCAGATTCTCCCAATAGACGTCCGGCAGATGTATTATTGCCGACAACGATCTTCCTCAAATAATCCTTTTGGCGTCGATTTCCTTCTTTGGCGCTGGGTTGTGCTATTATTTCTCCTTTCACGATATCTGCCTCAAGGATGGCCGCGTAGGAACCTGCAGCCGCTGCTCAGGCCAGGATCGTATCCTCCATCGTAAGGCGATCATATCGCGCAAGAAAATGAAGACTCGAATTTCTATCCATTCATAGCGATCCATATGCCTCATTCTCGCTAAGTGCCGCCGGGCACAGGAGGCCGACAGGCCGGGGTGAGAGGCAACCTCTCGCTTTAGGAGGTAGATGAGTGGATCCATTCATTCGTATCGCTGGTGCCAGGTCGAGTGCCGGAAGTCGTTGATGGCTTGATTTCAAGGGAATGCTCGTTCTTCGTGCATGGGTGGATATCCCTTTCTTGTCGTTCTCCCCGAGGGTCTCTGTATCCTGGCATAATTCGGGGGGGGGGGGGTGGGCGCTTTTCCTTGTTGGGTTATGGAGATCCTTTTCCTTTGCTCGTCTATTATTTGGATATCCATATATATCCTTCTGGATCTCATTTGGGGTATTCCCGAACAGAAACCTCGTGAGGATCCCAATCTTTTGCCTTTTGATGGAGGTCTCTCATTTTTTTCCCGTTTCGGAGGTCTCATTCCGAAGGTTTTTAATATTGGCGCCTGAAGGGACAAGGTTTTCCTTCGTATTTCAGAAGATGTATTGGTCCAACCATGGATCCAAAAAAAATAAAAAAAGAAATAAAAAAATGATATGATCCTAATTTGGCTGGATAGGGACATAAATAAATCGATTATATGAAAGATCTTCAGATCCATTTCATATTCATCATTCAATATTTCTAATCCTCCCACTTGATAGAGAATAGAGCTTACAATCATTATTCTGGGAGCAAGGATTGTTCCGCCAATATCTTGAAATCATCTTTCCGGAGATTGGAATGGAATTCAAGATAAGAAATTATGAAAATTCTTTCGTATTCCATTGTGTAGGATCCAATTTTTTTTGAATATTCCATCAGAAAGGATCCAAAATTTCGAAAATTTTTGAAAAGATAAGATGGATCTTTATATCTTCTTATCGGATTTGATATCTATGATATATTGATATCTATGAGAGATACGAATCACATTATACGAGGATTGATCCGAGACGCCATCTCTATATAAGAATGGAGCACATCTTCGGAGCAAGAGATATATATTCCCAAAAAAATCAATTCAGAATATAGATATCCAAGTATTCTCAGATGGTACGAAACGATATCTATATTCCAAAGCTCCAAATAAGAATCTATATAGAAATTGCAAAATTCTCATGAGATAATGTGGTCGTCTCGCATCTGGTTTCCTCATACTTCTCCATAGATGGAATATGGATATTAAATCAAAAGATATATCTTCATATCATCTATTGGAAGGGACCCTGAAATAAATCCTTTTTCTTCTTAAGGTCTATTGAACGGAAATTAATATAATACCTATTTATCCATAGGATTTATTGGATGGGATACTGCAACAATCTCGCTTCCTCATAAATTCTAATGGATGGGATATTAAAATATATGTTATTTCTGAAGAAGATCCGTTGGACGAATTATTATGATGAATCATATATCCTCAAAAGATCAATTAAATGGAATATCAAACAAAGATCACCCTATTGGATGGAAGAATAGAACAAATCATATTTCTTCATATTTCCTTATAAGATTTATTGGATGGATTATTAAAATATAGCCTTCGTCCTCATAAGATATATTGATTGGGAGATTTCTCATAAAATCTAGTGGAAATATTATTAAAATATATCCTATTTTCTCATGATCTTCCAGAGATCTATTGGCTATAATATATGGAATACTAAAATAAATCCTATATATAGAATATCGAAGGGGGATACTAAAGCAAATCTTATTTCCTCATATTTCCTCGCAGATGGGATATATTTGGGATAGATGATTTATATTCATCTTATTTCTTCATAAAATTATTGGAAGGAATATAATAATATGGGCACGATATTATAACGAATCATTTTTCTTTTCAAGATCTATTATTGACATAAGGTAATTTCGGGAGATTCAAATATTGATTATTTCATGAGATGGGGGATGATATATATATATATAGACATATCTCAATGGCGAAAAGGATTTTGTCGAGGATATCACTTTTCATATGATTCGATTATCAAATAAAAAATGGGATCAACCATCGAATTCTTATTCAACAATCGCCTAATGAGATCGGGTCCTCGTAAGAATCATTATTCATAAATTCAAGATCGAAATATTCGATAATTCTTCCTAATGATATAGGCGAGACAAAATCTCTGAATAGATAATTCCATTAATCCTAATAGATTATATGTCCCGACGATGCAGAGATCAAGATATTCGGTACAAGCGGTATCTGCGTCCAAAAGCACCAAGACACAAGAGACGTCTGCTCTGACAATTATAATTTATTAACCCATAAAAGAATTCTACAAATTTATTAGTTTATGATAATTATCCTATCCATTCGATGCCTTGAAGAATATGAAGAAATAGAATATTTTTAAATATCATTTCTATTTATTTTATAAGAAAAATATTTTTTTCGTATCATAATTAAAAAAAAAGAATATTTTTCATTTATTCACGAAATTTGTGGAAGAAATAAGACTTTTAAATTTGTATATGAATATAAGATTTTTTTCTAATCATTATATCCCCGAATATTCTTATATAATCAAATAAAGTAATAAAGAAGAAAAAGAAGATAATCATTAGATAAAACTAATTCTATGAAAGAATCAATTTTTAATAAGAAAAAAAGATTCGTTGAACAATTTTATCAAATATATCTTTGAAAATATGAAAATTCCCTTGAAGATCTTTATAAAAAATCTTTATAATAAATCTTCTGAGATCATTTTTCCCAATAAGTTCCTAATTGATCTTATGAAGAAATAAGATTTGATTCAATTCCCCCCCCAATGAATCTTATGAAACAAAAATATAATGATTGATTACTTTTAATATCATTCTTATATGATCTTAGGAAGAAGAGTTTTTTAGTGAATCTTTCAATAATCTCATGAAGATATAAGATATTTTAATATTTTCAATAAATCTTATGAAACAATCTGAAGAATATTCCATCCAAAAGGATTTGTTGTAGTGTCCTTCCCGATAGGTCCTATGAAGAGATAAGATTTATTCAATATCCTATTCAAATGATATTTCTATCCAAAAATACTAATTGAAAAAGACATCCGGGAAATGAATAATCTCGATAGAACCGATGATAAACCTCATAATTAAAATACATAATCTAGAAACCTCGATATTCAAACGAATAAATCAAATTTCAATAATACAAGAAATTTCGGTCCCCAAAAAGACCAATTAAAATAAAAAGATCAAGTAATGATCATACGAAATAATTCTAAGGCTATCGAGAGGAATATATGTATATATATTCCCAAAAGAATCATATCAAGAAATAAGATCCATTATGATATTCATTTGTCTTCTTGAAGAAATAAGACGAATTTCAATATCCTATCCAATTTATCTGGAGCGAGGATTTTTTTTGTCAATTTTTATTTTTTTTTTGTGATTTTTTTGTTTTTCCTTGCTTGTCTTTTGGTTTTCTGAACATGCCCTCTGGTTCTGCCTATCCTCCTCCTCTGGTTGGAATTCTTTTCTGTGTGTTTTCCTGGTTTTCTTGGTGAATTTTGCTGGTTTTCAGCTTCCGCAGGCTCCTCAGCGGTACCGCATGTCCGGAACCTGACCACATCTAATGACCCTTGGG
>CAJNDS010000030.1:0-77500 GCA_905221605.1 Symbiodinium natans
CTCTCTTTGGGTTTGGGCCATGGATAACATGAAGCTTCCCGGGCTCCCGGGCAGAAATAGCCGCGCCGCCTGGGCAACGAAGATGATGGGATGAAGGGGGTCATCTCAACATCCCCCGAAGCCTCAAAACCTTTAGCTGGTATGGAATCAGCGCCCGCTCAAACCTTTGGGCCTTCCGAGTCAGGAAGGTGTTCCCGAACCAAAAAGCTTCAAGCATTTAGGACGCTCGACAGGCCATCGCGCCAGACGCCGCATCCCATGCAGCCCTGACAAAACCTAAGGGCCACAACCCCGATCACAGAGTGAAAGGTGTTCGACACCAGCGCTAAGGCACGAAGCTCTGAAGCATAGTTTCGAGAATCTGTGTGAGCCAACATTGTCCATTACGACTCCACGTCATCTTGTGGTTTCTACGCCCTACATCTTGCAGAGGTTACATTTTTCCCCTGCAGAAGCCACCCCCAGCCTCGCTGGCTTTGAGTGGCTCCAGGGAGTACCCCACCACCTTCTTCCGAGAGGCTTGGATTTCGGCTGGGGGCTTTGAGTCCCCCAACAAAAAGGGGAACCGCCGTCTCCCCAACATCTCAACATATGCCGTGCCGAGTGCTTTGCCAACAGCAGGTCGGAGCTCATTGAGGACTGGTTGGTTGTCTGAGTTTTTCGCCCCGTTCTTCACTTCGAAAGTCCGGTCTCTGCGCCCTCAGCTGTGGAGCCTTGACCCCGAAACCTCCTCAAACCATCCTCAAGAAATATATGCAGAGTCACGAAACACTTGAACTACTACTAACAACAAGAGATGAGCCCTCTAGACTATAGGCTGCAGCACCAAACCACATCCATCGGTTAAAAAAGGATGGCACACACGGCTGCCCGCGGCCTTGTGCGCCCCCAGCGCCCGAAAAGGCGCCTGGCCAAGGTTCACACTCTCACCCCACCTGGTCCTCTGCTCATTCAAGGCTTCTTGGGGGCTTAAGGATGTTTAGGGATGTTTAGGGACGTTTAGGGACGTGATTCTTTCAGCCGTTGTTGCTTTGGGTTTTGGGGGCTGTGCCTGGTGCTCCGCGTGCCGAGTATTATCCCTTTCCGGGGCCGGGATTCTCGGGGCTTGGCTCGCTGGCACAGTGGCACCCTGCTCCATCTCGAGAGTTAGCCAAGCTTGGAGACAGCCATGCCGAGACTAAAGGCTTTTCGGCGACAAGAGCGGCGAGGACATGGAGCACAGGGCTCCATGTCATCTCCCACCCCTCGCGGAAGGGATTCCGGGACTCCCTTCTTTTGTTTAAGGGCTCGTGGGAGAAAGTGCCTGCGGCAGGAGCGGTTGGAGATTGTTGGAATCGCCTTGTTTGTAAATTAATCACCTGCAAAGTTAGCTAAGCATTGTCTTGTCTGCGTCTTTAAGGCGCAAAGGCTTTACCGAGGGGTGTAGTTAATTTTGCGGGCCAAATGGACCCCCTAAACTAGGACCCCCAGGCCCCCTTTCCTGGCACGACCTCGATGCTCAGATTCGGTTGCTGAAAAGCAAAAAGAGGTGCGTTCCAGTGGCTTTCAAACATCTTTGAAGATGATGAAAAAAGCAGCTTGAAACAATGGCCAAGGAATCCGGCAAATCTTCCAACGCTCCATCGTTTAGAAGTGCTTTGAACAATGGTCAGGCAGCGTGTCTTCTCCGTGAAAAGCTCCTCTTGACCTCCCAAGTCCGCGATTTTAAATTGCTTGAAACAAGCGTTTTTGAAAGCCTCTGACAGTGCCGTTTGGACAGAAATCAACTGCAGGACGAGACGAGTTCAACTGTACTGCTGAGACGTCCATGTTGCGCGCGACGCCCAAACCGAACCGTTTTGAAAAGGCAAAGTGTCTTTCCACAATGTGAATAAGTGCGAGCGAAGCGAGCGAAACACCGGAGTGCATCTAACATGTGTTTTGTTGTCAGAGCTTGTTTTTGATGGTTTTACATTTTGATCGTCTGTGTGAAAAGCAGAGCTTTAGCGCAGACTGCTTTTTCCGTTCGCACTTGAGCCAAACACGTCAGTGTTCAGCTGCACTGTCTTCAGTCAGCAAAGGTGCTCTCTCCAAGAGCAAAGGCTTCAAGTCTTCAAACGACATCTCAACTTTGTTTAGACAAAGGAGAATGCAAAAGTAACATGCAAAACATCTTGGTTACTGCTTCAGGACTTCAGGTCTGTTGCAAAACATACAGCATGCTCTCAGAATGCCTCAGTCGAGTGTCAAACGGTCACGACACGGTACGAACGACGGGGCAAGGCACACGGAGTGAGTAACGGCCAAAGTCTGTTCCTCAGAGCTTTGCTTCAGCACTTCCAGATGACTCTCAGGTCAACTCCCGAGAGCTAAAAGCCTCTCTGTGCTTCCCAAAACTCATCCTCGGACTTGCAAACCAAAACATGTCAAGTCAAAGCACCTTCATGTCATGCAAACATGCTCATGCCAAAACAAAAACATGTTCTTGCCATGTCACAGCACTCATGTCCTACACATGTACCTGCAAGCAACTAGGCAAACAAAGAAATGTCATATTTTCACACCCCCTCATGCCTATTGCGCGGTCAGTCCTTCTTTCGTCTTTCGAGACTTCTCCTGGCTTCTTTCACCAGGAAGCGGCCTAAGCCCTGCGGATAGACACCTGTCGCTGCTATGCTAGTAGCACTCGCATGCTCGTGGTTGCCTGGGCAAACACAAGAGGATAAAGTCCAGATAAAACTCGAATCCGAACTGACGAACCACCAATGCTTCAGGATACGGTTGCCAGCTTCCTCGAAACAGCACCGGTCTACCAAACACTCGTGCTCGAGTCCCAGTCTTTTCGCTGTTGACTTGTAGACTGTTTCTCCCCAAAGGCCAGACCCTTTAGGCCATTCGTGGGAGAGGAGGAGCCTCTCGTGGCCAGCATAGTCCTGGAAAACTGCTCGTATGCGTCTCCAGGACTTCTTGTGTACCTCCAGACTAGCTCTCCATCTCGCCCGGTTCTTCACGTCCTTTGAGAAACGCAGGTGCCTAAGGCCACTACCTGCGCTGCACGGCGTAGACAAATGTGCATACACGTAGATTCTTTCGTTAGAAGCCATCTTTTCCAGAATCCCTTTTAGCAATAAAGAAGCCTCTCTACTCAGCAAGTCTAGCTTCTTGGTGATTCCAAAGTACGCGATGTCACGTTCCCGCTTACAAGCTTGGGCTATCGCGCTTTCCTCTTCGCAACAGAGTTCCAAGACAACCATGGTGGCCTCCCCAGAAGCAACTCTGTAGGCCTCGTCCTTCCACGAGCTCGGAATTGCGAGCACTTCGTCGCAGGTATTGGGCTCTTTAAAGGTAACCGAAACGCTAGAGCCTGAAGCTTTTTCTTCCCAGCCAACCGGCTCGGTGGTCAAGCCACAAGCCTCACACAAGCTTGCCAAACTGTCATTCGTGGGACTTTTCGTTAGAGCATCTGCGGGGTTGATGGCCCCCGGTATGTGCTCAATCGTGAACCTTCCACGATCCACAAGTTCCTGGAGAAATGCGGCTCTTAACTCTATATGGCGAACTTTCCTCAGCAATGTTCCCATTTTTGAGATACAAACTGCGCTTTCAGAGTCAGAGTAACCCTTCAAGAGATAGTAACCGGTCTCCCTGTCCTGCGGAATGCCTTCCAAGATGGTCTCTATCAAGAGGGCAATGTAGAGACCTTCCCTGGCTATCTCCGTCAGCGCCGCGAGCTCACTCTCAGCGCTGGACAGGGCTGTGGTTGATTGCTTTCTGCTAAAAGTCTTCAGACAGCAGTTTTCCCAAGTAATCACACCACCACTAACCGAATTCAAACTCCAGCTTGCGTCTGTAAAGCAGGAAACCGCCTGAGGATCCGCATCATCTTCCAGGATCTCCCGAGTTGATGGAAACACCTGTACTCGGTGCGGAAGCCCTTTTATCCACTTAAGGACGTCTCTCATGCACGTTTCAGCAGCCTCGTCTGGCGCCGCCTGGTGCCGGCCCAAAAACCCGCAACAGAATTGCAGATCCGGTCGGGAGAGGGCTGCCCATGCAAGCCGACCAAGGGTTCTACGATAGTGTGCGGCCGGGCTAATCTTTTCAGTTTGCCCTTTTCGAACCAGGTCGGAGTATCGCTTTTCAAGCGACGGGAGTTTGGGGCTCGGTTTGGTTATATTGTACTCAGAGCAGCACGCGTCTAGATACTTGCTATCTAGCCCGAAATAGACGCGCTTGTCTCCGGAACGTCGGAAGATTCTCCTACCTAGGAAGGAAACTTCCCCCGCACCATGTTCAGGAATCTCTCCAGTCAGTTTCAGCTTGTAGCGTTTCTGCAGTCCTTCGAAGACTCTCTTCCCTTCCGAGGGGTCCTCGGAGTAGATCAGCAAATCGTCTACATAGAACAGTACCAACGTCAGACCCTTCGACGTCTTCCTTCGGTATATCGTAGGGTCCAGGCTTGGACTGAATCCGCTCTTCTCCAAGTACGAACTCAGTTCCTTATACCAAGAAAGCGGTGCCGATCTCAATCCGTTCATCGCTTTATGAAGACGAAGATACACCTTCTTGTTTCCTGCCTTTTGGGGAACAGAAGAGTCCGCAATACTCACATTGTTTGGGAGCTCTACGTACTCTGGCCTTGACACTGCAGCGTGCATGAAAGCCACGCTCACGTCACAGCTCAACACTGAGCCTTTCTTGCAAAGCAATGCCAAAAGAAGCCTTAAACCCTCTAAACTCGTAGTCGGGCTGTAGATGCCTTCGGAAAGCGTCGTGCCTCCCATTGAAGCGTAATCTCTAACCACGAGGCGGGAACGGTAAAGACCTTTACGTTTGATCGTGTTAACCCACCTGCTCGTGAGAACCCTCCGACCGCTCTCTCGCGCCGACTTACGGGCCTCAGCTTCAGAGATCACTTTCCCTACTCCAAAAGACTCGAGTTCCTCAAGCTCCAACTTCATCGAAGCATACAAAAGTTCAGGGTCTAACTGTTCACCTGAGGTCTCAGAAACGGCGTTTCGGGGTACTTGGCACTTGATCTTACTTCCTCCGAATTTGAGAGTAAACGAATCAGCTACTTCTTTAGACGTGGCCAGAATGTCCGGTCCTTTGAACAAAGACTCTAACAGATGGTTAGTTAGCCAGTCAATTTCCATGTCCTCTAGGTCATCCGGCTGCATTTCCGGTGACCCAAGTCCGCCTTCCCCCTCATCATCTGTGGGTTCCACGTAAGACGGAACATCATTCAGAGGATCAGGATCATCTGGTACCATCTCTTCATCTTCGTTTTCAAACCCCGGGTCAGGGTCTTCTGACTTCACCGGATCAGGTGGTGGCTCAAACATGATGGGCCTTTCAGGATCCGCTGGGTCTAGAACCAGAGGCTGTGAAGTAGACAGAGCGTGTATGGCCCCTACGTCGTAGACAGGCTCACCTTTCGCTCCTTCTAAGGCCCTACAGACAGGAAAGATATCGATCTCAGTCTGACCCACTGGAACAGCAAAGACACCGCCCCCTCTAGGCTCTTTAGGCCCTAGATACACAGCTTTCACTGTTTTCTTTCCCCTGTACTTCTGTTGATGCGCTTTTGAGCCCCCTACTTTAGCGTAGACAAGACATCCAAACGGCAGGGTCCTCGTACGATGCACAATCTCCTCGTGCAGCCGGTCAATGGGCGTAGTCACGTCCTGGTGACTAAAGCTCCAGAGGTTGTAGCACCTGGCACTGTAAAGGACACAAGCTTGCCAGAGCATTCCTCCCAGCGGAAGCTTCTTGTTCCAGTCTTCCGGCGCGGAATTCCGCGCAACTTCTCTCTCCAAGTCTAACCACACTGCCCAAAATCCCTGCTTCATAGTTTCTACTTGTCTTTCAATAGCGCCTTTTGACTGAGGGCGATACCCGGGCACGACGTCCACAATGACGCCAGAAACAGCTACATCACCTGTACGGGTAGTCAATTTTTCGGCTAAAGACATCAAAGCCGACTCCTGATCACATCTCACTGTGACCATTTTATTCACAAGACCCATTTCGCGAATCACTCGTCCAATGTTGTAAAACAGATCCGGATCATCCAAATTCATGGCCGGGATGGCCGTGGTATAGTTCGAAGAACAATGTGCAAGAAGCAGCACACGAAGACGACCAAAGTAGTAGAAATCCATTCCAATCGTCTGGTCCTCGCGTTGCAAACGCCTTCGCAAGCGTCTCGCAGGAACCTTCCCTTTACTCGAGGTGCAGGCTTCACAGTTCACATCATAAGGAAAATGACCTCTGGATCTATGCACTTGCAAAGCCACACTTCGCAGAGGTATCCTCTCTGAAACTTCTGCACCTCCAGGCGGTTCCGGGGGTTTCGGTGGTTCAACACCTTGAGGTTTCGGAAGCGGACTCTCTTTCTCTCCTCTCTCTTCTCTCTCTGACGACCGTGGCATGTCACTATCGAGTTCTAAGGGCTCAGCTTGCGTCCCCTTACCGGGGAGGGGCAGTCCACGCACAACTCTCAGGTGGCTGTGCTCAGAAGTGGATCTGCTCCCTTTTTCATCATCGCCCTTTCTTCTCAACAAACAACAACCACACACACTCCAAGCACAACACCATGCCATGCACACCAACAAGCTCCACAAGTTCCTGTCGAGACAAAGGCCCAAGCACATGGCCTTACATGCGAACTTCAAAGAGGCTTTAAAACCTGAGCTCCAAGTTGGTTTCACTACGTGCCTGCTAAAGACCAGAGTACGTTCTACATCAACTCGAACATAACAGAAACGAGTCTTGATTCGCACTCGGACTCCTTGACGACGATGGTGTAAACGGTACTTTCGGGATACAAGTTGAGGGTAGTCACCAACTCCTCGAAACCTTTTCAAACACATCTTCAAGAATCGAAACCCTAACCAGAACGAACCCCCCAAGAGACTTGCTATCACATAGATCGCCAAGCAAGCGAAAACATCCAACGCTTCTCCTGGCATGCAAAACAAAGCACTCCTGGCCGGCAGGGGTCTGTCATGACTCATGTTCAGGAGGTTTGGGTTCGTGACGTTTCTGAGGTTCACACTTGAGGGTATTTCGGATCTTTGAGGGTACTGCTTAGAAGATCGACGTTCTTTCGGGCTAATTAAACGCGGACTTGAGGGTATTTCGGATCTTTGAGGGTACTGCTTAGAAGATCGAAGTTCTTTTGGGCTTCTCTTCAAGGGACCTTCAAGCTCGCACACTCCTAACCAAGCAAGTCTCACACAGCAACATGTCTGTTCAACTGCTTCACTCATGCTTCTTTCCAAGTCCAAACAAGCCTGAAAGACACTGTGTTTTTCCAACGCGCAAGACATGCGATCGGCGCGTTCAGAAACAATTCCACAAAAGGAAGAATTCCGCACAGCCTTTAAGGCCTTCACTTCTTCTGGCAAGGGGAAGGAAGCACAAACTCCCTCTCTTCGGCTGTTTGACCCAAGCCGCCCGGAGGCGGAAGGGCACCCGCTGCGGATGATGTAGCGGTCTCGGAGGTAGGCCCTTCCTCCACTGTCACGGTTGCGGGCTCTGGAACTGCAGGCAAAGACTCTACAGCCACTGGCGCTTCTGGAACCGTCAAAGGCGAGGAGGTTGGAACCACAGACCAGGCCTTCGGTGTAGCCCCCGCTGGTGCCCCTTGGGCTTTCGACAGAGCACCTGGAATTTCCCCAGGAGCTGCCTGCGAAGGCCTGGCCTTGCTTGCCCTCCATCTGCCCCATGCTTCCTCCTCTTCTGTCTCTCCTGTCTCTGATGCAGCCACCGTAGGCGAAGGTACTGCAACTTGACTCGGAGGCCTCGAGAAAACATTGAAGGGGGCAGCTGAAGCCTCTGCATCCGCAGTCTCGACTGGCGCCGCCTCTGCTGGTGCAGGCTCTACTGGTGCATTCAAAAACACAACCTCCTGCCCGGCACTCTCCGCTGGAGAGTTGTGGGAATCTTGCTCCACCTCCATTGGCGGTTCCGACATGCTCAGTACCTTCCCTCAGGGAAAACCAAGACACGCAAACAAGCAAAATGGCTGCGGACAAACATGCGCACTTCAAGCCTTTTGAGGTCCTTTTGGGCTTCCTAACGCAAAACATGCCTGGCTCGGTTGCTTTGGGGCACTCACTTCCTTTAAGGGCACACCTCAAACCTTCACTGCCGAAGATCAGAAGCGAAAAGCCTTTCAAACACAACCCCTTCACAAGACATGCCAGCAAAAACATCACGTTCCAAACTGCGCACACATGCCGCTGCCAAAAATCATGTTGCTGTCTGACAAAAACATGGCATTTCCTAACAGAATCATGAAGTTTCCTAACCAGACTTTCGGAACACAGGCTCCTATCACCACTCAGGACAGGCGTTTTCCTAGTACAGATCATGTCGTGCGGTTTCCTACCGGCGTGTTCTTCAGGAATTTCCAGGGACCTACTCCTAACTTCAGCCCTCAAACCGCGCAACATGAACTCAAACGGCGTTCCCGTCAAGACGTGGCGGATAGACTTCTCGTCCTTTCCAGGCTTCTCATCACTCTTCGCTTCTTTCGAAGTCTTCTTCAGGATGCTTGGTCCTGCAGTAATGTCTTTCCTGGGTTCCTTGTCAACAGGAAGAGAGTCGATCTCCATGTCCGATCCCTTGGATGGGCGTTTAGGAGCTTTCTGCTTCTTTCCGCTAATCGCCCACCAGGCCCGTTTCGCCCCAACCAGGCGGACATTCTTCTTTCCACCCTTGTAAATGCGAGACCCGGTGCGCGCAAGGTGCGTCTTCCAGCCCCGTTCCGACGCGGACCACGGAGATACCACATTGAAAGGCACGTCCGCCACAAGGACGTCCTCCAACGTCAACGAAACGTCGCCGAAACGAACTTCCAGATCAACGACATTCGATACGTTTATGATGTCTCCTGAGGCACTATAGAGCGTCACCGTGCGATCATGGTACTTGCAGACACGAAATCCTGACAGATGATCTGCTGAGACGATGTGGCATGTGGCTCCACTATCGACCAGCCACACATCACGATGCTCTACCTGCAGCGAAGCGCAGACGTATGCCGCATCTCCCTTCGAGGTGCTTCCAGTCAGGGTGCCTACCTTCTCATCTACAGTGACTTTCGGCCCTACAGCGACCGGTCTAGGGACTGCCTCTACGGGCTTAGGCTTCTCAGGCTCAGGCTGGCTCAGTACTTCTCGTACAGCAGAAGGCTTGGCAAACCTCATCGCCATCACGGTGGAGGTCCTCGAAGACTCGGACTCTGCCTCGGACTCTGGTTCTCCCATAGCCCGGGCTCTAGCCTTCTTCTTCTTCTTGCCTTTGCCCTTGCCTTTATCAGGCTTGTCGGGCTTCTGCTCCTTGTCTTTGCCGCCTTTTCCGCCTTTCGGCGTTGGAGAGCGGGGCTTTCCTTTGGGATTCTGCGCTCCCTTGCCATCGCCCTTCTTGCCCTTGTCGCCCTTCTTGCCCTTTTCACCGGCTTCACGCTGACGGCTCCAGCAGTCCTTAGCCAGGTGTCCCTTTCGCCCACAGTGGTCACAAAGCTTGTCACCCTTTCCTGACATCTGCCGATTTGAGGAAAAAGGACCCTCACACAGACGAAGCTGCTCCTCATAGTACCGAAGGCTATCGCTCAGCGATGTCCAGTCGTTGCTCTTCCCATGAAGAACAACGTACTGTCTGAGCTCCTGGCTCAGAGCTTGCAGCAAAACACTGCAGCGGTCAGCCTCCGTGAGACGCAACTCTGGAAAGTTCCCAAGCTTGGATTCGGCACGAGAAAACTCGTCCTCCAAGTGACGGATGAGGTCTGTCGGCCGTCGGTGATGCTGGCACGTAGTCGCCAACTTGAGGCACTGCTCCCGCACGTAGACAGCTTCCATGCGAGACACGATGCTGTATTGCTGCGTGATGGTCCTCACAGCCTCGTATCCGCAGGCACTGAGAGACTGCCTTTTCGAGCACGAGCGTAGCAACTCCTGACCTCTTTCCCAACGTGAGAGGGATTGGGTGAGGTAGTAGTAAAGCTTCGCGCTTCGAGCAGCAACATCATCCGCCAAATCCTTCTGAAGGATCTCGTTCTTTTGCTTGACGCAGAGTTGCAACTCTCGGACGAAAGACTCATCTTGAAGAGCGAGCCACGATGACAATGTCTCCAAGTAGGCATGCCATGTCTCGACTTCTCTCATCCTGCCCTTGTTCATGCCTTGGTGCTCTAGCATCGGCAGAGATGGAAGGTACTTCTCTGCCCTATTCTGCACCAGTGGGCTCCGAACAGAACTCGAAGACGAGGTAGCTCCTGCAACAGGCACAGAAGGTGTGCTCGGTGCAGCTGCAAAAGGGTCTTCCGTCTTGGCTCTAGCTGCAGCCTCCGCAACCAAACGTGCGGTCTCCGCTGCCTTCTCTTCAGCCTCATTTCGACGCTTCTCTTCCAAGTCCATCCTTCTCATGAGGGCATCAACTGCTGGTTCTGCTGGTTGGCCTGACTTTGTTGCCTCAGCATTTCCATGAAGATGGCTTGGAAGTTGCCTTCACCAAGGCCATTTCCAGCTTGTGCTCCACCCACTTGGCTTCCAGCAGGCGAAGCATGAGCTTGAGCTGGAGTTGCCGGGGGCGACGCAAAAGGGTTCGCTCCTCCAGCAGGTGCTGTCGGCTGTCCTTGAGACCCAAACAGCAAAGCCTCTTCCTCAGGGCTCACATCAGGTACTGGCACTGTAGACGCGTCCGGAACTTGGGCCGGTTCAGCACTATCTGCCAGATTTGCCTCGTTCCCTTCATGTCGGTTTCGTTACGAAATGGCATAGCAGATCTTTACGTATTTCCTTGCATATATTCGATTATATACACTGATATATCACAACCTAAAACCTATATGCATATACCCTAATTATATAATATGTATATATATATATAGTTAAAAATAATATAGTCTCTTAGGATTGAGGGTATTAGGGTTCTTTTTTTTGGGATACATGCAGGCTTGGGGTGTATATAGGGCTTAGGGTTTAGTGGTTTTAGGGTCCCGGGTTTCGGTTTAGGGTTTAGGGTTGCGCGCATGCAGGAGGAAGCAAATCGTGAGGAGGACGGTGAAGAACAGGGCCAGGATTCAGGACGAGAGGAGCAGGCGGAGGAAGAGGAGAAGGTTGAAGAATGCCAAGGCAGCCCGGCATAGGATCCAGGAGAGGAGCAGCAGGAAGAGGAGGAGGAAGAAGACCAAAACAGCCCCGCGCAGGATCCAGAAGAGGAGCAAGAGGAGACGGAGGTTGAAGAAGAAGGCAGCCCAGCGCAGGATCCAGGAGAGGAGCAGCAGCAAGAGGAGGAGGAAGAATGCCAAAGCAGCCCCGTGCAGGGATCCACGAGAAGAGAAGGAGGAAAAGGAGAAGGAGGTTGAAGAAGAATGCCAAGGCAGCCCTGCACAGGATCCAGGAGAGGAGGAGGAGGAAAAGGAGAAGGAGGTTGAAGGATGCCAAGGCAGCCCTGCGCAGGATCTAGGAGAGGAGGAGGAGGAAGAGGAGGAGGAGGTTGAAGAAGAACGCCAAGGCAGCTCTGCGCAGGATTCAGAAGAGGAGGAGGAAGAGGAGGAGGAGGAGGTTGAAGAATGCCAAGGCAGCCCTGCACAGGATCCAGGAGAGGAGGAGGAAGAGGAGGGGGAGGCCGAAGAAGAATGCCAAGGCAGCTCTGCACAAGATCTAGGAAAGGAGGAGAAAGAGGAGGGTTCAAGAAGAATGCAAAGCAGCCCCGTGCAGGATCCAGCAGAGGAGCAGGAAGAAGAGGATCCAGGAGAGGAGTAGGAGCAGGGCGTGCAAGAGGAGGAGGCGGAAGAAGAAGGCGGAAAGGAAGAGGAGGTTGAAGAAGAATGCAGAGGCAACTTCCAGGATTCAGGAGAGGAGCAGGAGGAAGAGGAGGAGAAGGAGGTTCAAGAAGAAGAGGCAGCCCCGCACAGGATTCCGGAGGAGCAGGGGAGGAGGAGGTTGAAGAAGAATGCCCAAGCAGCCCTGCCCAGTATCCAAAAGAGGAGCGGGAGGAAGAGGACGAGGATCAAGAAGAATGCCAAGGCAGCCCCGCACAGGATGCAGGAGAAAGCAGGGGGAGGAGAAAGAAGGCCAGGATTCAGGAGCAAGGAAAGGAGGAGGAGGGGAATGAAGAAGAGGAGAAGAAAGAAGATGAGGCCGACTATGCTTAATTTAAGGTTTAAATATAGCTAGGGTTTAGAGAATATAGCGTTTTGGGGGGGCTCAGGATATGAGACCTCGGAACTCTCATATATATTATATGTATACAGATCTAAACCCATGACGTCTTTTCAGGACGCTCCGCTACCATGTGAAAAGCAAAGCTTTAGCGTAGACTGCTTTTCCGTTCGCACTTGAGCCAAACACGTCAGTGTTTGCTCTTTCCAAGAGCAAAGGCTTCAAGTCATCTCAACTTTGTTTCGACAAAGGAGAATGCAAAAGTAACATGCAAAACATCTTGGTCACTGCTTCAGGACTTCAGGTCTGTTGCAAAACACACAGCACTCTCAGAATGTCTCAGTCGAGTGTCAAACGGTCACGACACGGTCCGAACGACGGGGTAAGGCACACGGAGTGAGTGACGGCCAAAGTTTGTTTCTCAGAGCTTTGCTTCAGCACTTCCAGATGACTCTCAGGTCAACTTTCCGAGCTAAAAGCCTCTCTGTGCTTCCCAAAAAATCATCCTCGGACTTGCAAACCAAACATGTCAAGTCAGAGCACCTTCATGTCATGCAAACATGCTCATGCCAAAACAAAACATGCTTTGCCATGTCACAGCACTCATGTCGTACACATGCACCTGCAAGCAACTGGGCAAACAAAGAAATGTCATATTTTCACAGTCTGACTTTTGTTGATTGTCAGGTTTTGCTTGTGCTGTTTTTTTTTTCGATTCACTTTTTTTTGACAAATAATTTTAAGGTTCCTTTTTTCAGACCAACTATTGCAACTTTCTGGCAAGCTCAAAAAACATCTGCAGAAATTTCTTGGGATCTCTCTGCAAATCCGAGACACTCTATGGTTCAAAGTCTATCAAAGTGGTTTCAAGACACCCGTTTTGCCCGTTTTTGGGTTCTTGTTTTTTCTGCCCAAGTCGTGTGAAGACACCTTTGGGCTCGATCTGGACTCAAAAAGTCAGGTTATTAAAGTGTGAGTCTCTAGAGTTGCTGGATCGGTTCTGTTGGTTCTGTGTCTTTTTCGGTGGTCTTGGTGCTTTTTTTTCCTTACTCTAAGTCTTGCCTTGTCCAATGCATCTTTCTCTCTTCAGTCTTCTGGTCAATCTTGGTTGGCTCCTGGTTGTTTTTTCGTGTTTTGCTTTTTTTCTCCTGTCTGTTCTCTCTCTGCGTTTGTTATCTGTTTCATGTGTTGTGTCCATGTTCCTTGGATGTTGCTGGTCGGTTCTTTCAGCTTGGTCTGTCCTTTTCCCTTGTTGTGAGTTGCCGTGCTTCTGGTCGATTGGGTCCCCTGGTTTGTTTCTTGTCATTTAATGAATTCGATCTTGGTCTCGATCTTGGTCCTCAATCGGCCTTGGGTCCATTATTGGATTTTTTGGCATTTTGACCTTCCTTTAGTTAAACTTTAGTTCAACTCGGTTGGTGATTTGGCATGTTTCTTTGTGGGTCCGTCGGTCCTTGCGGTCGTCGGTTGTCCTGTATCGTGTGTCTCTGTGTCGTGTGTGTTGGTTCTCTCAATGCAGTCTCCAAAAGTACGAAATAGCGCAAGTTTGGGGACCAGAATTGGGGGTGCCTGCAACCATGAATTTCTGGCAACGCACGACTGGCCCCCCCAAAGTGGGTTTTTAACTTGAGATCTGCAAAAATTTTTTGCCGGACCAGCTTTGCAATTCTTCTGTCCTGCATGTCTCTGTGTGTGTGTGTATGCTTTTGTGGTGGCTTTAGCGCCATGGAATTTGCAGCTGTGGTTGCAGGAGCAGTTTTGAACCCATTTTTGGGGTCCCAATTTTGGGCCCATTTTGGGGTCATAATTTGGGACCCAAGCATGTAAAACAATGAAAAGACCTCCTCTCTTTCTGCCACAAGTAGGTCCAATTTTGGAAGCTTTTTTGGGCTCTGTTTTCGGGCCCCCCAATTTTAGGGAATTGCTGCTCCATTTTTGTCCACAGACAGCACGCCTGCAACGACAGCTGTCGTGTTGAGCTGAAGTAGAATCTCTTGTGGAGGTGGTCTGTGTGTTCGCAGCCTGTGAATTGTTGTCCTTGTTGCTGCTGGTTGCGGCTGCAACTGTGGGGGGCTGGAGGGGTGTAGTTAATTTTGCGGGCCAAATGGACCCCCTAAACTAGGACCCCCAGGCCCCCTTTCCTGGCACGACCTCGATGCTCAGATTCGGTTGCTGAAAAGCAAAAAGAGGTGCGTTCCAGTGGCTTTCAAACATCTTTGAAGATGATGAAAAAAGCAGCTTGAAACAATGGCCAAGGAATCCGGCAAATCTTCCAACACTCCATCGTTTAGAAGTGCTTTGAACAATGGTCAGGAAGCGCGTCTTCTCCGTGAAAAGCTCCTCTTGACCTCCCAAGTCCGCGATTTGAAATTGCTTGAAACAAGCGTTTTTGAAAGCCTCTGACAGTGCCGTTTGGACAGAAATCAACTGCAGGACGAGACGAGTTCAACTGTACTGCTGAGACGTCCATGTTGCGCGCGACGCCCAAACCGAACCGTTTTGAAAAGGCAAAGTGTCTTTCCACAATGTGAATAAGTGCGAGCGAAGCGAGCGAAACACCGGAGTGCATCCAACATGTGTTTTGTTGTCAGAGCTTGTTTTTGATGGTTTTACATTTTGATCGTCTGACTTTTGTTGATTGTCAGGTTTTGCTTGTGCTGTTTTTTTTTCGACTCACTTTTTTTGACAAATAATTTCAAGGTTCCTTTTTTCAGACCAACTATTGCAACTTTCTGGCAAGCTCAAAAAACATCTGCAGAAATTTCTTGGGATCTCTCTGCAAATCCGAGACACTCCATGGTTCAAAGTCTATCAAAGTGGTTTTAAGACACCCGTTTTGCCCGTTTTTGGGTTTTTTGTTTTTTCTGCCCAAGTAGTGTTGAGACACCTTTGGGCTCGATCTGGACTCAAAAGTCAGGTTATTAAAGTGTGAGTCTAGAGTTGCTGGATCGGTCCTGTTGGTTCTGTGTCTTTTTCGGTGGTCTTGGTGCTGATTTTTTTCCTTACTCTAAGTCTTGCCTTGTCCAATTCAGCTGCTAATGGAGTGAAGAGGCTGCCTTGAGTCGCTTGGATCTTTCTCTCTTCAGTCTTCTGGTCAATCTTGGTTGGCCCCTGGTTGTTTTTTCGTGTTTTGCTTTTTTCTCCTGTCTGTTCTCTCTCTGCGTTTGTTGTCTGTTTCATGTGTTGTGTCCATGTTCCTTGGATGTTGCTGGTCGGTTCTTTCAGCTCAGTCTGTCCTTTTCCCTTGTTGTGAGTTGCGGTGCTTCTGGTCGATTGGGTCCCCTGGTTTGTTTCTTGTCATTTAATTGAATCGATCTTGGTCCTCAATCGGCCTTGGGTCCATTATTGGATTTTTTGGCATTTTGACCTTCCTTTAGTTAAACTTTAGTTCAACTCGGTTGGTGATTTGGCATGTTTCTTTGTGGGTCCGTCGGTCCTTGCGGTCGTCGGTTGTCCTGTATCGTGTGTCTCTGTGTCGTGTGTGTTGGTTCTCTCAATGCAGTCTCCAAAAGTACGAAATAGCGCAAGTTTGGGGACCAGAATTGGGGGTGCCTGCAACCATGAATTTCTGGCAACGCACGACTGGCCCCCCAAAGTGGGTTAACTTGAGATCTGCAAAAATTTTTTGCCGGACCAGCTTTGCAATTCTTCTGTCCTGCAAATGTGTGTCTGTGTGTGTGTGTGTGTGTGTGTGTGTGTGTGTGTGCTTTTGTGGTGGCTTTAGCGCCATGGAATTTGCAGCTGTGGTTGCAGGAGCAGTTTTGAACCCATTTTTGGGGTCCCAATTTTGGGCCCATTTTGGGGTCATAATTTGGGACCCAAGCATGTAAAACAATGAAAAGACCTCCTCTCTTTCTGCCACAAGTAGGTCCAATTTTGGAAGCTTTTTTGGGCCCTGTTTTCGGGCCCCCCAATTTAGGGAATTGCTGCTCCATTTTTGTCCACAGACAGCACGCCTGCAACGACAGCTTCGGGACATAACCGGGACCTGGAATTTCCCCTGGAGGAGGGGTCTCCGGCACACTCTCCGTTGCGGAAATTGGAGCTCCAACCGATGCCGTGGGTCCTGGAGTTTCTGGGGCCCGCTCCTCTTCCACCACCATAGGCTCCACACTGTGGTCCGAGGGACCAGAAGAAGCAACAGGTGGGACATCCAAGAACTTGAATGACTCCAAAGGGGCCAATGAAACTGCGGAAGGCGAAGGAGGTACCGGTGTTGATGGAGCTGCAGTGTCCCCCAGAGGGGCTCCTAGAGATGCTGGATCGAACTTGTACCCGTCCGTCGCAACCGGCGATGGCTCCATAATGATAGGAGACGGTGGGAGCGGCGCAGAGGAGCCCACATCTTTCAAGGCTTTCTCCGCTTCGATGAGCGCCAAAACTCTGGTCCGGCTCTGCATCATGTATTCCCCCATTGGAATCGATTCGTCCGATGAACTTGCCGAGGATGACTCTGCAGACTCTGTCTCCGAGCCTTCGTTCATGGCTCCAGTCTCCGAGCCTTCGTTCATCGCTCCAATTCCACCTCCAGTATCTGTGGAAGCAGCTGCAGCCGTCCTTCTGGCCTTGACCTTGGGTCGAGCGGACTGCAAGTCCTCCCATTTTCGGACCTCTGCTTCGAACTCGATATAGCGCCGTGTGCGCTGATCCATTGCCTCCATTAACGCACGCCACCCATGCCTGATGGCTGAGCCTGGCACCCACTCGAGCTGGAGCTCGACGTCGTCCGGGTACATTCCAGCCAAAAGGTTGCGTTCCGCTTCCGGCATGGCCTCGTAAACGGTCAGGACCTTGAGGATACGCTTGATGTAACCCAGCGCAGCCACATCCCCGCCACTCTGGTGGCGTAGGTGATTTGGATCGGGAGTATACCCTTCGATAGCAGCACGCGCGTCCCTTGCACGCACGCCGCGTTGATGAAGAGTGCGGCCTTGACCCGCGAGTTCGAACCTGGTAGTATGCTCGTCCAACAACTCGTCGGTGAGCTGGGAAAAATCCCTCTTTCTCTTCACCGGAAGGATGCCTCCATGATCCGGGGCTTCCGGAAACTCGGGCAGCCACAGCGCCCACGCAACCTCCGCGCTGATGTAGGGCGTTCCATCCAGAGGATCGGGGTCGTGATCGCGAAGCCTCTTGGACCAACCCGTTCCCAGGCACGGCCCCACATCTGGGTCTGGACGTTGGATCCGCCCAAGGAGCTTCTGCCCAACCTCGAGGAGGTAGCCGTCGGTCATCAAAGCATCTGTCAATGACGCAAAGATGGTCCCCTGACGGGAAGGATAAACGATCCCATCTCCGATAGACATAAGTGGAACTGCAGGTTCCAGGTTGTTCTCTGGAATTGCCGGCACAGGGTACCCACATGCAATAAGATCTTCTCGCTGCTGTCGTAGCGCTTGCATGAAATACCTGAAGCGCGGTCCCCTCAGCATGCTTCTCCACTTCACTATCAGCGACGGCTCGGCTGATGGCTAGATTCTCTTGTGGAGGTGGTCTGTGTGTTCGCAGCCCGTGAATTGTTGTCCTTGTTGCTGCTGGTTGCGGCTGCAACAGTGGGTTTTTAACTTGAGATCTGCAAAAATTTTTTGCCGGACCAGCTTTGCAATTCTTCTGTCCTGCAAATGTGTGTCTGTGTGTGTGTGTGTGCTTTTGTGGTGGCTTTAGCGCCATGGAATTTGCAGCTGTGGTTGCAGGAGCAGTTTTGAACCCATTTTTGGGGTCCCAATTTTGGGCCCATTTTGGGGTCATAATTTGGGACCCAAGCATGTAAAACAATGAAAAGACCTCCTCTCTTTCTGCCAACAAGTAGGTCCAATTTTGGAAGCTTTTTTGGGCCCTGTTTTCGGGCCCCCAATTTTAGGGAATGGCTGCTCCATTTTTGTCCACAGACAGCACGCCTGCAACGACAGCTGTCGTGTTGAGCTGAAGTAGAATCTCTTGTGGAGGTGGTCTGTGTGTTCGCAGCCCGTGAATTGTTGTCCTTGTTGCTGCTGGTTGCGGCTGCAACTGTGGGGGGCTGGAGGGGTGTAGTTAATTTTGCGGGCCAAATGGACCCCCTAAACTAGGACCCCCAGGCCCCCTTTCCTGGCACGACCTCGATGCTCAGATTCGGTTGCTGAAAAGCAAAAAGAGGTGCGTTCCAGTGGCTTTCAAACATCTTTGAAGATGATGAAAAAAGCAGCTTGAAACAATGGCCAAGGAATCCGGCAAATCTTCCAACACTCCATCGTTTAGAAGTGCTTTGAACAATGGTCAGGAAGCGCGTCTTCTCCGTGAAAAGCTCCTCTTGACCTCCCAAGTCCGCGATTTGAAATTGCTTGAAACAAGCGTTTTTGAAAGCCTCTGACAGTGCCGTTTGGACAGAAATCAACTGCAGGACGAGACGAGTTCAACTGTACTGCTGAGACGTGCATGTTGCGCGCGACGCCCAAACCGAACCGTTTTGAAAAGGCAAAGTGTCTTTCCACAATGTGAATAAGTGCGAGCGAAGCGAGCGAAACACCGGAGTGCATCTAACATGTGTTTTGTTGTCAGAGCTTGTTTTTGATGGTTTTACATTTTGATCGTCTGACTTTTGTTGATTGTCAGGTTTTGCTTGTGCTGTTTTTTTTTCGACTCACTTTTTTTGACAAATAATTTCAAGGTTCCTTTTTTCAGACCAACTATTGCAACTTTCTGGCAAGCTCAAAAAACATCTGCAGAAATTTCTTGGGATCTCTCTGCAAATCCGAGACACTCCATGGTTCAAAGTCTATCAAAGTGGTTTTAAGACACCCGTTTTGCCCGTTTTTGGGTTTTTTGTTTTTTCTGCCCAAGTAGTGTTGAGACACCTTTGGGCTCGATCTGGACTCAAAAGTCAGGTTATTAAAGTGTGAGTCTCTAGAGTTGCTGGATCGGTCCTGTTGGTTCTGTGTCTTTTTCGGTGGTCTTGGTGCTGATTTTTTTCCTTACTCTAAGTCTTGCCTTGTCCAATTCAGCTGCTAATGGAGTGAAGAGGCTGCCTTGAGTCGCTTGGATCTTTCTCTCTTCAGTCTTCTGGTCAATCTTGGTTGGCCCCTGGTTGTTTTTTCGTGTTTTGCTTTTTTCTCCTGTCTGTTCTCTCTCTGCGTTTGTTGTCTGTTTCATGTGTTGTGTCCATGTTCCTTGGATGTTGCTGGTCGGTTCTTTCAGCTCAGTCTGTCCTTTTCCCTTGTTGTGAGTTGCGGTGCTTCTGGTCGATTGGGTCCCCTGGTTTGTTTCTTGTCATTTAATTGAATCGATCTTGGTCCTCAATCGGCCTTGGGTCCATTATTGGATTTTTTGGCATTTTGACCTTCCTTTAGTTAAACTTTAGTTCAACTCGGTTGGTGATTTGGCATGTTTCTTTGTGGGTCCGTCGGTCCTTGCGGTCGTCGGTTGTCCTGTATCGTGTGTCTCTGTGTCGTGTGTGTTGGTTCTCTCAATGCAGTCTCCAAAAGTACGAAATAGCGCAAGTTTGGGGACCAGAATTGGGGGTGCCTGCAACCATGAATTTCTGGCAACGCACGACTGGCCCCCCAAAGTGGGTTTTTAACTTGAGATCTGCAAAAATTTTTTGCCGGACCAGCTTTGCAATTCTTCTGTCCTGCAAATGTGTGTCTGTGTGTGTGTGTGTGTGTGCTTTTGTGGTGGCTTTAGCGCCATGGAATTTGCAGCTGTGGTTGCAGGAGCAGTTTTGAACCCATTTTTGGGGTCCCAATTTTGGGCCCATTTTGGGGTCATAATTTGGGACCCAAGCATGTAAAACAATGAAAAGACCTCCTCTCTTTCTGCCACAAGTAGGTCCAATTTTGGAAGCTTTTTTGGGCCCTGTTTTCGGGCCCCCCAATTTTAGGGAATTGCTGCTCCATTTTTTGTCCACAGACAGCACGCCTGCAACGACAGCTGTCGTGTTGAGCTGAAGTAGATTCTCTTGTGGAGGTGGTCTGTGTGTTCGCAGCCCGTGAATTGTTGTCCTTGTTGCTGCTGGTTGCGGCTGCAAAGTGGGTTTTTAACTTGAGATCTGCAAAAATTTTTTGCCGGACCAGCTTTGCAATTCTTCTGTCCTGCAAATGTGTGTGTGTGTGTGTGTGTGTGCTTTTGTGGTGGCTTTAGCGCCATGGAATTTGCAGCTGTGGTTGCAGGAGCAGTTTTGAACCCATTTTTGGGGTCCCAATTTTGGGCCCATTTTGGGGTCCTAATTTGGGACCCAAGCATGTAAAACAATGAAGACCTCCTCTCTTTCTGCCAACAAGTAGGTCCAATTTTGGAAGCTTTTTGGGGCCCTGTTTTCGGGCCCCCCAATTTAGGGAATTGCTGCTCCATTTTTGTCCACAGACAGCACGCCTGCAACGACAGCTGTCGTGTTGAGCTGAAGTAGAATCTCTTGTGGAGGTGGTCTGTGTGTTCGCAGCCTGTGAATTGTTGTCCTTGTTGCTGCTGGTTGCGGCTGCAACTGTGGGGGGCTGGAGGGGTGTAGTTAATTTTGCGGGCCAAATGGACCCCCTAAACTAGGACCCCCAGGCCCCCTTTCCTGGCACGACCTCGATGCTCAGATTCGGTTGCTGAAAAGAAAAAAGAGGTGCGTTCCAGTGGCTTTCAAACATCTTTGAAGATGATGAAAAAAGCAGCTTGAAACAATGGCCAAGGAATCCGGCAAATCTTCCAACACTCCATCGTTTAGAAGTGCTTTGAACAATGGTCAGGAAGCGCGTCTTCTCCGTGAAAAGCTCCTCTTGACCTCCAAGTCCGCGATTTGAAATTGCTTGAAACAAGCGTTTTTGAAAGCCTCTGACAGTGCCGTTTGGACAGAAATCAACTGCAGGACGAGACGAGTTCAACTGTACTGCTGAGACGTCCATGTTGCGCGCGACGCCCAAACCGAACCGTTTTGAAAAGGCAAAGTGTCTTTCCACAATGTGAATAAGTGCGAGCGAAGCGAGCGAAACACCGGAGTACATCTGACATGTGTTTTGTTCTCAGAGCTTGTTTTTGATGGTTTTACATTTTGGATCGTCTACTTTTGTTGATTGTCAGGTTTTGCTTGTGCTGTTTTTTTTTCGACTCACTTTTTTTGATAAATAATTTCAAGGTTCCTTTTTTCAGACCAACTATTGCAACTTTCTGGCAAGCTCAAAAACATCTGCAGAAATTTCTTGGGATCTCTCTGCAATCCGAGACACTCCATGGTTCAAAGTCTATCAAAGTGGTCTTAAGACACCCGGTTTTTGGGTTTTTTTGTTTTTTCTGCCCAAGTAGTGTTGAGACACCTTTGGGCTCGATCTGGACTCAAAAGTCAGGTTATTAAAGTGTGAGTCTCTAGAGTTGCTGGATCGGTCCTGTTGGTTCTGTGTCTTTTTCGGTGGTCTTGGTGCTGATTTTTTTCCTTACTCTTCAGTCTTCTGGTCAATCTTGGTTGGCCCCTGGTTGTTTTTTCGTGTTTTGCTTTTTCTCCTGTCTGTTCTCTCTCTGCGTTTGTTGTCTGTTTCATGTGTTGTGTCCATGTTCCTTGGATGTTGCTGGTCGGTTCTTTTCAGCTCAGTCTGTCCTTTTCCCTTGTTGTGAGTTGCGGTGCTTCTGGTCGATTGGGTCCCCTGGTTTGTTTCTTGTCATTTAATTGAATCGATCTTGTCCTCAGTCGGCCTTGGGTCCATTATTGGATTTTTTGGCATTTTGACCTTCCTTTAGTTAAACTTTAGTTCAACTCGGTTGGTGATTTGGCATGTTTCTTTGTGGGTCCGTCGGTCCTTGCGGTCGTCGGTTGTCCTGTATCGTGTGTCTCTGTGTCGTGTGTGTTGGTTCTCTCAATGCAGTCTCCAAAAGTACGAAATGGCGCAAGTTTGGGGACCAGAATTGGGGGTGCCTGCAACCATGAATTTCTGGCAACGCACGTCTGGCCCCCCAAAGTGGGTTTTTAACTTGAGATCTGCAAAAATTTTTTGCCGGACCAGCTTTGCAATTCTTGTTCTTCTGTCCTGCAAATGTGTGTCTCTGTGTGTGTGTGTGTGTGCTTTTGTGCCATGGAATTTGCAGCTGTGGTTGCAGGAGCAGTTTTGAACCCATTTTTGGGGTCCCAATTTTGGGCCCATTTTGGGGTCATAATTTGGGACCCAAGCATGTAAAACAATGAAAAGACCTCCTCTCTTTCTGCCAACAAGTAGGTCCAATTTTGGAAGCTTTTTTGGGCCCTGTTTTCGGGCCCCCCAATTTTAGGGAATTGCTGCTCCATTTTTGTCCACAGACAGCACGCCTGCAACGACAGCTGTCGTGTTGAGCTGAAGTAGATTCTCTTGTGGAGGTGGTCTGTGTGTTCGCAGCCCGTGAATTGTTGTCCTTGTTGCTGCTGGTTGCGGCTGCAACTGTGGGGGGCTGGAGGGGTGTAGTTAATTTTGCGGGCCAAATGGACCCCCTAAACTAGGACCCCCAGGCCCCCTTTCCTGGCACGACCTCGATGCTCAGATTCGGTTGCTGAAAAGCAAAAAGAGGTGCGTTCCAGTGGCTTTCAAACATCTTTGAAGATGATGAAAAAAGCAGCTTGAAACAATGGCCAAGGAATCCGGCAAATCTTCCAACGCTCCATCGTTTAGAAGTGCTTTGAACAATGGTCAGGAAGCGCGTCTTCTCCGTGAAAAGCTCCTCTTGACCTCCCAAGTCCGCGATTTTAAATTGCTTGAAACAAGCGTTTTTGAAAGCCTCTGACAGTGCCGTTTGGACAGAAATCAACTGCAGGACGAGACGAGTTCAACTGTACTGCTGAGACGTCCATGTTGCGCGCGACGCCCAAACCGAACCGTTTTGAAAAGGCAAAGTGTCTTTCCACAATGTGAATAAGTGCGAGCGAAGCGAGCGAAACACCGGAGTGCATCTAACATGTGTTTTGTTGTCAGAGCTTGTTTTTGATGGTTTTACATTTTGATCGTCTGACTTTTGTTGATTGTCAGGTTTTGCTTGTGCTGTTTTTTTTTCGACTCACTTTTTTTGACAAATAATTTCAAGGTTCCTTTTTTCAGACCAACTATTGCAACTTTCTGGCAAGCTCAAAAAACATCTGCAGAAATTTCTTGGGATCTCTCTGCAAATCCGAGACACTCCATGGTTCAAAGTCTATCAAAGTGGTTTTAAGACACCCGTTTTTGGGTTTTTTGTTTTTTCTGCCCAAGTAGTGTTGAGACACCTTTGGGCTCGATCTGGACTCAAAAGTCAGGTTATTAAAGTGTGAGTCTCTAGAGTTGCTGGATCGGTCCTGTTGGTTCTGTGTCTTTTTCGGTGGTCTTGGTGCTGATTTTTTTCCTTACTCTAAGTCTTGCCTTGTCCTATTCAGCTGCTAATGGAGTGAAGAGGCTGCCTTGAGTCGCTTGGATCTTTCTCTCTTCAGTCTTCTGGTCAATCTTGGTTGGCCCCTGGTTGTTTTTTCGTGTTTTGCTTTTTTCCCTGTCTGTTCTTTCTCTGCGTTTGTTGTCTGTTTCATGTGTTGTGTCCATGTTCCTTGGATGTTGCTGGTCGGTCCTTTCAGCTCAGTCTGTCCTTTTCCCTTGTTGTGAGTTGCGGTGCTTCTGGTCGATTGGGTCCCCTGGTTTGTTTCTTGTCATTTAATTGAATCGATCTTGGTCCTCAATCGGCCTTGGGTCCATTATTGGATTTTTTGGCATTTTGGCCTTCCTTTAGTTAAACTTTAGTTCAACTCGGTTGGTGATTTGGCATGTTTCTTTGTGGGTCCGTCGGTCCTTGCGGTCGTCGGTTGTCCTGTATCGTGTGTCTCTGTGTCGTGTGTGTTGGTTCTCTCAATGCAGTCTCCAAAAGTACGAAATGGCGCAAGTTTGGGGACCAGAATTGGGGGTGCCTGCAACCATGAATTTCTGGCAACGCACGACTGGCCCCCCAAAGTAGCAGCCGAAAGGGGGCCTCGCGGGCGCCCAGGAAGATCTCGAGGCGCTCCGTGCGGAGCAGCAGCTCCGTCAGGACCTTCCTGGGGTGCCAAGTGGGAGGCTTCTCTCAGAAGGAGCGCTTGTGCACAGTTTGGGGTTGGAAGGTCCGCATTAGGGCTTATGGGGTTTCCATGCCATGCTAATCGACTCACTACTGAAGGTGGGTACACAGGTCGCTACACAAGCCACTCAACTTTGGCCCCAAATGAAATCCGCTGCCGATTCTGTGTCTAAGGGTCTGAGGTCTTCGCGAAGAGCGCATACTTCCCTCTCCCCCTTCCCCCTTCCCCCGAGAGGGTGCCTCAGCTCCTCTGCACCCTCCGCGCTGGCCATGATGGGGTCCTTGCATCGAAGTAACTAAAGCATCAATGCTTGAAAGGATCGGTCTCAAGTCTCAAAAGTGCACTTTTGTGCTGTTCAAGGCCATGGCTTCTTCGCCCCCTCCCCCGCCCCGGTCCAGGTCGTCCAAGGCCAGGAGCCCGAGTGGCTTCCAGCCGGCTGGACGATTTGACCTTGGCCAAGTGACCAGGGCTGAACGCTCTCCCCAGTATCCTTCTTCTTCTTCTGCACACAAGCCTGTATCATTCCCTCTCTCTCGCTCTCTCTCTCTCTCTCTCTCTCTCTCTCTCTCTCTCTCTCTCTCTCTCTCTCTCTCTCTCTCTCTCTCTCTCTCTCTCTCTCTCTCTCTCGCTTTCTCTCTTTCTCTCTGCCCTGCCATCCCCGATGGTCTCGCTATGCAAGGGCATGAAAAGCCGGCTAGGATGTCAGGAGGCGCAGTGTGACGCACCAACCTCCTTCATTCTTCTAGTCCACCCCATGGGGCCCATTCGACATGAACTGACTTCCTCCTGTATCATAACAAAGAGCTCCTTTCTTTATTTGCACGCCAGGGTGCCTGGCTTAGTTGTTTTTTTAATCTAGCTCCAAGGGCTTGCTCAGCAGGGTTGGCAAGCAATCACTTTGGGAGGGCCTCCGGCACACTTCTTCGGGCCCCGTTCGCGCGGCAAGGGCCCTCAACCAGCCCATCAATCCCAAATGGCCAAACTCCCGTGTGGCGCGACATCTCCCTCTGGAGGCTTCCGAGGCCTGGGCTCCGCAAGATGCGGGCCTGGCCGGGCCGCACTCGAGCAGGAGTCAAGCAGTGGACACGCGCGCTGCGCGCGATGTGTCCAATATGGTGGCGGCAACAAGGGTGGGCCGAGGCTAACGACGAGCGATTGGCTTTTTTATTATTTGAGTGCCAACCGTGCACTGGGTTGGCTCACCTTGCCAAATCTGAAAGTTGGGGTTGCCCCTCCCATCAAGGTTGCGTGACTGAAGTAAGAACGAGGCCTGTTCTGCCCAGGACTGGCAGAACTGAAAAGTCAGGGCGAGCTACAACTCATCTTGGGGTCCCCTTATAGATGCCTGACACCTTGCACCCCCATCTCAGAAGGACCTTCGGAAGGGATTCTCGTGTAGAAGTCCCGAAAATCGAAACACCTACGCGTTCTTCGCTCCGCCTCGCTGTGACTTGAGATGCTCATGGAGGACAAGGACGCAAACGCCTCGTCCTCACAGATGCTTAGGGCAAAGCTGTGTCAACTTTTGCGCCTTCTGCAGAGGGCAAGGTTTGGGCATGGATCCAACCTCATGTAGTCGTAGGGTCCCAGCCTCTGATTGCTCCATGGAAGTCACGAAGAAACCGTCCGTCTCCATCTGCGCCAGGTCAAGCGATTGAGGACTTCAAGTGCCAGCCATGGGACTCCTAGAAACGGGGACCCCAGGACCCAACAACTAGGTGACAGATCGGAAGTGTTCGGAAGTTCTATGCCGCACTCGTACTCTATGCTTTCTGGACCTGAACATGGCCACATCAGCCGGCACTAGTCGCCATCTTCCTGGGCCACTCACAGAAACCAACATGTGATCTGATGGACGGAAACACGCACCCTTCCCTACTTCTGAGGGCGGCGCGAGGACAAGACAGCACAAGGGAAGTGCAACACACACAGACCCCGCGGACATGCTCATTGGCATCCCGTGGCACATACGCATGCGCCCCTTGCGAAACTCAGCGAGGCAGAATCAAGATCTGCCCTCCTGGGCTCGCAATCCTTGAGGTGTTCCCCTTAAATCCCCGAATGGATGCAGCAAAGCGGTCCCCTGCTTTGTATACACTTGACCTCGGGATTCAGGGGCGGTGTCACAGGTCAAAGCGCCGAAGTGAAGTTGAATCCTTGCTGAATCTCGAGTGCAGCTGTTGCCGTATATTTTCTGGCGGTGCGTTGCGCGGTTGGTTCGAGCTCTTGAAGATAGGGGAGGACTTACAACAAGGCAGAAGCCTCTCACCTGGGGGGTTCACAGCTGGGTGCTTGAACCATAGGCATGTTGAGGAATCCACCTCGCTCGCGGGACGCACTCCAAGAGCCAATTTTCGGAGCAGCGCCAGCACCGATGCCTCGGGCTTTGAAGATCGGTTGGCGGACTTTCTTCCGGAGAGCGCCCCGAAGGTTCTCAAACGAGCCAGGAATATGTATATATATATATATATGTGCATATGTCTATATATATATATATAATAATTCTTTGCACTCCATGGGAGCAGGACTCGGCATGTACCCCTTGTACGAGTGGCACCTCTCAACACACCGCATGCCACACGGCGGTTAAGGCCTTTTTAAGGCTAAAGCCGGCGGCGTCATTGCACCCGTTGGGGGCTTTCAAGCTTACTCCAAGATGGTGGCTGCGCCCATCCCAAGGCCGCAGCTTCCTCATGCGGCTCAGATACCTCTCACGGGTGGCCAAGGCAGTGTTCTGACAAGACAACCGCCTGGACCGATTGTTCTCCCTTCTTCGGAAAGGTTTGCGGCCTGGAGGTACAAGGCGCTTGCTACTTTCAGTGGCTGTGGGTTCATATAGTACATAGCTCGACCTTTTAGAGCCTTTTTGCTGACCGCGTTGTGCCACTCCAGCTCCCTACTCGGCTCGAGTCAGATAGGCGTATGGGTGCAGGTTTGGCAGGGCGAAAAGATCATGCCAAAGGCCTTTCCATGTTCAACGTGCACCTGCTACACGCCACTCTCCCGGGTTACTCCACCAGCTACAGAATGAAGAGCCATGCATGACATCCTATTTCGCCTGAGCACCATACTCCGGAGGTTTTGCCTCACCCTGGATCCTGGCTAAACCTGCTCACAAGTCGCGCCCAGCCTCCTCCGCCGCCGTGCTAACGTACACGGCCTCGGAAGGGCACTCTGCATGGGTTTGACAAAGACCGTGTTGTGGCTTCAAGCCCTCATAGAGGATCGCAGGCCATGGGACTCGGAACGTTTTCCGAAAAACACTCTTTCGGGCAAAGAAGTATGCATGATTGCCAACGATGTGCGAGTTGCCATCTGTAGGCCTTCATGGCCCGGCCCTAAGAACTTTTCAAGGACTCTAGAAGCCCCCATAAGGACCACAGAACGCGTGCTCTCAAGGCTCCAGCTCGCCCATCAAAGCGACGTCCGCGAGCACCGAGGAAGCGGTAAAGTTCACCTGGGGCCCCACTATGGCCGACTGTTTTTTTGATTTTTTTGTTTTGTTTTTTTTGGAGGGGCTCTGTTAGGCTTAAGTCACAGGCATGGGATTCGACGGCTCAGAGTTGTTCAGATGAATGGTCGGGATGCAGAGTTTGGAATTCAACTCTGACAAATGGCAAGTTGACCTGAAATACGTCGACGCATGTACACCTGGAATGTACTCTTGGACTACTCCACCTCAGGAAGATGATCCTGCTGAGTCCAGCGCAAAAGAAGTGCCGATTTCCAACCTGGCACAAGATGAGGATGGGGGCATTTACGCCACACATCTGCATCCCAACCCAACGAATCTGGCGCCGCTTTTGACGAGGGTAGGTGTCGATGAGCATCAGATTCGCTACAGGAGAAGAGCCTCAACAGAGCCCTTGGCTCCTGATGGTGCGGCTCTCTGCCATTTTCAGAGGCCCAAAATCTCATGCTTTTTCATCGTTGTATAGTGGACTAGATAAATTTATCAAACAAGGCATCGCAATTAGTTACATGAATATACGCGTTGAGGAGAGTCTGAGCTGGGCCGAAGATGGCGGCGCAGCGACGTTGCGATCGCTGTGACAGCAACCACAAGTCGCGGCCTCTGCTGTGAAGTAAACGAGTCGATTAGTTCTGGGGGGGGGGTTCTAACCGCAACCTAACCCCCCCATCCCAACTGCCTCAACAGCTTGCTGCCATTTCCGAGCTTTGTGCCAAGCCAAAGGTGAGGTGCGGACGAAGCGCCGCTCTGCAATCCCTAAACCCTAGAATCGGTTCGGAGCTCTGGCCTATGCAAAACATGGTCATCATGAGGCTGGATGTGGCTGGCATACTTACCTTTCACAGGGCAAGTGCTTTATGCAGCTTGCCTCTATGCATGCAGAGACGATCGATGAAGACAACGTGGGAACAAAGCACTACAAGTCCTAAGCCCAGACAACCTGCCTCTAAACCCCTAAAACCCTCACTCCCAAAAAAACCCAGATCCTAAACCGTGCCCCCGCCCCCCCTTATTCGGCATCACGAGAATACGGCGCTCATAGACGAAGAATGACTAAGGCCCCGGCTTCGTCCGCAAAAGTCCTGTTTTCATCATAGCGCAGGGCTGTGATGTATTGGCTCTTAGTGATGAATTTAAAGTCCTACAGAATCCCTTTAAGAGCTCTAAGAACTAGCATGTCAAGCCTCTATGAGCAATGATTGGGAGGGCACTGACAAAAGTGGTGTTGGGGATTGTTGATTGTTGGACCAATGCCATCGGCGCTTCTGCGATACAGGGACGTTGCACGTGGCTCTGACGTGTTCCTTCCCTGTGCCAAAGGCTATCCTTGCTGCTGAGGCCTTCTAATCCCTCCGCTGATCACCCTTGGGTCTTCCGGATTTAAGGTCCCAAATCTAGGAAGACGCAGTTGCAAATCCCATGAACCACTGGTGTAGGAGCCAGCGCCAGCGATCTGACTCTAGACTACCCAAACCTTTGGGACTTAGAGTGCTCTAATCACACATGGTCCAAGGGTGAAGTACGCGCACAGGCACTGGCCAATCGTCTTGGAACCCCAGCGCCCCAAAAGGAGATGCCTCCGTGAACGAGCATGTCTCCTTCTTTGTCCCTCTCCTTAAAAATGGGCTTGAGACACCCACATACACATATCAATCTATGTCTTTATATATGGCATACATACATCTATGGATTTTTCTCTCCATCTCTATCTCTTGATCTTTCTGTATATGGATATATATATAGAGATCGACGTATATGTATCATTTATACATACTTAATACACCCCTTCTAGGCCAAGAATAAAGTCCTTAAGTTTGGTTTTTGACCTACGGGTGGTTGAAAAAATTTCCCTTGAAGCCCCGAGTGCAAGGCCCGCCTCTACCCGTGGCGGCAACATGATCTGGGACCGCTCGTGATGGAGACAGCTTCCTGTCAGGCACAGCAGCCGCAAGCGCCCAAGTCTTCGGCAAACACAAACTTGCACATCACCTGTTTCGATAGGATCTTGTGTTCGTGCACGTTCTACCCCATGTGAAGCCATAGAGTCATAGAGTATGCAAAAGCACGGCGCCAAACAGCCTTACAGGAAAGGCCTTGGCCGCCCCACGCGAGGTCGAAAAAGGTGCGCTCGTGCCTGGGAGTCATGACTTGGACTTATACGGGATCCCCACCCCTTCAATGAGATGGCAAAGAGTTTGAAAATCCTACCGTTCAATGTTAAGGGAGCTGTGATACGTTTTCCACTTTGGCTCAAGTGACGAACACTGGTGTGAGTGCTGCAAGCCAAAACAGAAGTGTTGTCCGAGTGTTTGAGCTTGCTTGCTTGGTTTGGACTTGTGTGAGTTGGCTTGGTTGTATCCTTGGTGCCTTGCTTGGCATCTTGGGTTTTTAACGTGGTAGCGGAGCGTGGAAGCTCTGTTGCAAAGAAAGAAAGTGAGCCCAATACGCTGACTTGGTGTGTGCTTGAGTTGTCTTGGTATGGAGGGCCGTGGAAGGCCACCGTACTACCACATAGGCGAGGGTGAACCCGGAATGCTTCGTGAGAGAGGCAGGAGAGGGGCTGAGCCTCCCTATGAGAGACCTTCAGGGTCCAGACACTCCTCAGTTCCACCAAGGAACCCCGTTGTCGGTAGTGGAGTTGCTTTCAGCCCGATGTCGAACTTGTCGGGTGCAGTGCATCCCACAGGAAGCCCGGTGGTTGGTTCTCCGACTGCTATGGGCACCCCCATACCGGCAATGGCTTCACCCATGTCACCACCAGGTTTGGTGCCACCACCGCCTGCAGCAGTGGACCCCGTTGCCGTTCAGGCAGCCCTGGGATCCCAGCTTTTGGTCCAGACAGTTCAGCAGCAGCAGCAGCAGCAGATATCTCAAATGATGTCGCTGGTGCAGCAGCTGGTCCAGGACCGGACAAATGCTGAGAAGAAAGGCAAAGGAGCTGGTAGCTTGAGTAGCATCAGTGACAGCGTGGACCATGCCATGGAGGTTGATGATGGGAACGGCGCTCCTATCAGGAATCCTAAGGCAGACTCATATGTGCCAAAGTTGCCCATGTTGGATGGTGGACGCATGAACAAGGGTCGGCGTGCCGAGATCGAAGCATGGGTTGAGTACCTTGAAGTGTTTTTGCCATGGATTGCCTTGTTTGATGATAGGATACCGTCGGAAGTGCAGGCTTGTTTCGTGAAAGACAAGCCAATCCTGAACAAAGACTTGGCGAAAGGAGAGAGCATTAGGAGTACCAGAGTGTTCCTTTACCTTCGGCAGTCCTTTGCGAACTTTTCCCGTGGGCTTGACATTTTGAAGCAAGTTGAGCGTGAACAGCTTGGTGTTCCGGCAGGCTATGAGGCGTTGAGGCGCTTGCGTCAGGATCTGTCGGTTTGCTCGAGGATAGAAGCCTCGACCTTGCGAGAAGAGATGTTGAGATACCAGCCCCCTGCCTCTACGAAGGATCGTCCCTTGGAAGTGTTTCGCAGCGTGCAGGTTGAGCTTGCAAAGTATGGTCGACTTGTTGCTGCGTTCCCAGACCTTGCGTTGAGTGAAGTGGATCAGAGCATGATTGTGTTGAAAGGTCTTGATGCGGATGTTAAGAGGTACATCTTGTTGCATGCTAAGATTGACTCTATGAGTGAGCTTGAGACTGCGATCAAGTTCTACGACGCAAACATCAAGATCCTTACCTTCGCCGATTCCGGGCGAGGTCGCGACCGCAGGAACAACAACGACATAGCGAATCCGCTGAACTTCAAAGGCGATGGAAAGGGGAAGGACAAGGGGAAGGACAAGGGGAAAGATAAAGGAAAGGACAAAGGGAAGGACACCAGGGAAAGGACAAAGGTCGCTCGGGAAAGGACAAGCATGACAAGAAGGGAGAGAAAGGTGGAAAGGGAAACGTTCCTCAAGACCCTGGAAAAGGGAGCGGTGGTAGCTCTGGTAATGATTCGAAGCACGACAAGCGTGCCAACGTGAAGTGCTACAACTGCAATGAATTGGGGCACTATTCAAACCGATGCCCTAAGAAAGCGGCCAAGGGTGTGGCGGCAGCAGCGACGCTTCTAGAACCGCAGTTGGCGGCTTTGACTTTGGAGGGCCCGCATGTGTTTGCAGCGGCAATTGGTTGCGAGTTCTTTGATATCGCTCAGGGAGATTCCGACAATGAGTCGAGCTTGAGCGATGGTGATTGGGAAGCCTTTGGAAGGTCGTGGTTGTTGGAGAGTTCGGAGCCCCCAGTTGAGCTTGGAACCTCGCAGTTCGGAAGCCTAGAGACCCCCGTTGAGCTCGAGAAGGCCCCAGTTGAGCTTGGAACATCGCAGCTTGGAAGCCTAGAGACCCCCGTTGAGCTTGAGAAGGCCCCAGTTGAGCTTGGAACGTCGCAGCTTGGAAGCCTAGAGACCCTCGTTGAGCTTGAGAAGGCCCCAGTTGAGCTTGGAACGTCGCAGCTTGGAAGCCTAGAGACCCCCGTTGAGCTTGAGAAGGCCCCGTTGACGCTTGGTGAGCATGGATTGAGTGAATTTTATTTTCATGACATGAGCATGGCAGCCCCGCATGTGACACATGGTAGTCAGCGAGGAGACACTGCAGCATGTGCAAGTGCTGAGCCTGAGTGAGCACGTTGGTAGAGACTGTGTGACTGCCACGGGTGCTTCCATAGGGGTTCAGAAGAGTGCTGTGGTTCGCGTTTGTTTTGCCGTTGAGAGATCCAGTCCTGTCGTTGTTGAGTTTGAAGCCCTGGTTGCACCTGTGCGATTTAACCTCCTGAGCCTAGGACGACTCCTGAATAGGAATTGGACAGTTTCTTTTGCCCCCCATCTCCACGTGCAAGCTGGTGGTTTTAAATTTAAGGCTGTGTGGTCCAACAACTGTTGCTGGTTGCAGAGTCATGCGGTGGCACGGGCCTGTTTGGTGTCTCAAGAACAGAGCGCAGCGCAGCAGATTGCAGACCCCTCGTGCACGAGACATTCCGCAGCCCGAGAAGATGGCCTCCTCCAGCGAGAGCGAAGTGGAATGGCGCATGCAAGGGAAGGACAAAGGGAAGCTGGTCCGGAGAGTCGTTGCGACTCAAGCGGCCTCAATCTCGGTGGGAGAAGAGGACTTCGAGGAGAGCACCCGGTTGGCCACAGCTACATCCACGGAGACAGAGGGCGCGATCCTCTTGGTGCCCGCGGATGCCGAGTCCCAGGTGGTGTTGAAGCCGGGCGAGATCGAGACCCCAGGACCCGCCAAAGTTCCTCTGCAGAAGCCCATGCCAAAGAAGACCAAGGTGAAGAAGATGCCCCAGAAGCCCCTCGTGAAGAGAATGCCAAAGGCAGCGAGCTCTTCGTCGACAAAGAGGACCCCCGTGAAGCTGGTGCCTCGTTCCGATCGCCAGCAGCCGTGGTTGACGTTGTGGAGTGCAAGTTCAAGAGCAGTGAAGAAGCAGAAGCTCAAGGAGAGCCGCATGACGTCAGCTGCAAAGTCCGATTTGAATCGCTTTCGCAGGGAGAAGAAGGGCCCAGAGAGACGAACGCTGGAGGAGCACCTCAAGGAGCATTTTTTGCAGTGCCTGGACCGCAAGGCCCCCTACACTGTGACGACCATCTCCGAGATCACCAAGGAGAAAGCAAAGCCCCCGAGCCCACCGAGGAAGGAAGCCGACTCCCCGGGGTACCCGGAAAGGTTGCCTACCCCTCCGCGGGTTCCGCCACGTCGACGCTTGCCCACACCTCCGAGGAATCCGACATCGCCAAGGGCCAGCGCATCACGGGCACCAGCTACGCCGCCAAAGACATCGCCATTGCCACCACCACCGATCAATCCCGGAACGCCTACTTCGAGTGGATGGAGTGTGGTGACGGACCGAAAGCGCTGAGTGCAATCAGCCAGAAAGGATCTTCCCAGGCAATGGCGAGCAGCAAAAGTCTTGATGTGCTTGATGGTTGTGCTTGCGCTTGTGACGTTGGCATGAGTGGCATGGTTGGCATGAGTGGCATGGTTGAGCATGTGTGTGTTGGTGAGCTTGATCAGGAGAAAGCACCGGCCCCAGACGGCGACCAGGCGTGGTTGCTACGTGGTGATCAGGAGTTGCTTCACCAGGAGTTGTGGGGAACGGTTCACCGTGAGCATGTGTTGCGAAGTCATGTTCCTTTTAATTCCAGCTGTGAGCATTGTGTGCGTGGCAGAGGCCTTGAACCAGCTAGGAAAATCGAGAGGGATTCCGGAGAGGGAGCCCAAAAGGAGGTTCAGATCGACAAGTTCTTCTACAAGGGGATTTGGTTCCTGGTGTTGGTGCTTGTTGGTTGTTTTGCCATCGGAACAGTGATGTACCGTGAAGTTTCAGGACCGCGTGGAGCAGCAGCGCGTGAGGTGATGCTTGGAGAGGCGTGGGGACGCAGTGTTGGCCTGGTTGGAGTTGAAGCGCGTGACTTGTCGGTTTGCGTGAAGTCGGATCTTGAGGGGGTGGTGAAAAACCTTGCTCAGGGTTTCGCTGATACCATGACCGTTGGTGCGGTTGAGGTGTCTGATGTTCCGGTTGGTCGGCACGCCCCAGTCGCAGAGAGGGCCATCCGGACATTAAAGGAAACCGCGAACACGTTGTGCGCCGGACTGGAGCAAGTTGGCCTAGAGCCCTGTGGCAGAGGAGTTAGCTTTCTTCTCTCTCACTGTGCTCAGGCACACAACCGCTACCAAATCCAGCCTGGATCGGCAATGACTCCTGAACAACGTAGTTTAAGAACTATGAAGCAGCCTCGGGCGATATACGTCTGGGGAGCGTCAATCTTGGCCACACCTCCGCCGAGTCTACGACAATTCATCACGGGCAGATATGGACAGGCTGCCTACTTAGGCCCTGAAGTCGCGGGTGGCAGTCATCTGGTGCAGTTCCGACTGAAGGATGGTTCGTTGAAGATTGCCCGGTCAGCCCGAATCAGGATGTTGGTGCCCATGACCTTTGAGTTGTCAGCCTTGCGTGGTATTTGCCGTATGTTGCCCGAGCGTGCTGGTGACGTTGTGCGTGGCTTGCCAGCGGTTGATCAAGGGAACATGCGTGATCTTCCAATCCCAAACACCGAGACTCGCGGACCGCCAGCATCGTGGGTCGAGGAAAATGGCAGGACCCCGAGGTGTCGAGCGTGTCGATTGAGGGGTGTTCCAGCGGACAAGGCGTGGCGCACTCAGAAGTGTCGTGACAGATACGCTGCGTACGTGAAGAGCTCTTTTGATCCGAATCAGTTTGTGCTTGATGATGCCCAGCATGAGTTGGAGATCGAAGGAGTCGAGCTTGATCTTGGTTCGCGTGCTTTTGGTGAGCTTGACGTCGGGTTGGAGTTGCCTGATGATGTGCAGGATTATGAACCGACTGAAGATGAGGGAGAGCGAGGCCTCGGTGAGTCCTTCTTGCCTGAAGGGGTGCTTGAGGGTGAACTTCGTCCCGGAGACTCTGTTGGAGTTGAACCTGCAGCTTCAGGGGAGGCTGACTTCATGGAAGTTGAGCCAGAAAGCCTGGATCGGGTGCCAGAACCAGAGTCCGATGCCATGGTCAACAACGTCTTGTTCCGTGAGTCGTTGGGTTTCGCCGCCGTTGCAAATTCCAGTCCCGGAGGACAGACAGTGAAGCTTGGTGGTGAGACTCTTGTGGTTGAAATGCCCTCATCTTCCAAGGATGATGTCACCGGACATGCATTGGACCTTGGTCTGACCTACGAGGGCATGTTGCGTGAGTTGAGTGCGCTTGAGTCCCTTGCAGTCGGTGATGTGATTTGGCATGTGGATCCGAAGCAGAAAGTGATATCCACAAGATGGGTGTCAAATGCAAAGCTGGAGCGGATTGACGGCAAAGAAAGACCACTGGTCCGTTGTCGGGTTGTTGCGCGTGATTTCGCCCAGGGAGCAACGGCTGCTCAGCTTGGCATTTCTGCGGCGACCAGCTCAGCCGAGGCATTGAGGACCTTCCTCTTTTATGCCGGCTCGAAGAGGCAGAACGTCGTAGGCCTCGACGTCAGTACGGCGTTCTTGTTCGCAGAGCTAGAAGAAGAAGACGGCACGGTAGTGGTGCGGCTCCCTGCTGGAGTTACCGGTCCCAATGGAAGGCCTGGGTTCATGCGACTTCGCAAGGCTCTTTATGGTTTGAGAGCCGCGGCCCAGACCTGGGCTCGTCATCTCGCAAAGCTCCTCAAGCGCCTCTGCGACCTCACTCCATGTGAAACGGAGCCATGCCTCTTCTCAGGTGTGGTCCTCGGTGGACAGAGGGTGGCAGTGTTGTGCTACGTAGACGATCTCCTCATCAGCGGCGACAGCGACGAGGCCATCTACTACGTGGTGGAGAAGCTTAAGAGCGCGGTGAAGATCAAGGTGACCGCTGATTTGGATCGTGATCAGCAAATCACGTTTCTTGGTCGTCAAATCACCAGGAAGAAGGGCGAGGACTCTTTGGTGATTGGCATGGCAGGCGAGTACTACCAGAAGATCTATGAGGGTTTTGGACTTGGGAAGAGTCCGAAGTCTTGCCCGACGCCGCCGAATCTTCGAGAACTTGACGACAGAGAAGAAGAAGTCTTGGAGCGGGAGTTGAGCTCAGAAGCGGCTGCTCGATATCGCTCTACGTTGGGACGCCTTTCATGGTTGGCCATGACGCGCGTGGATCTAGCATATTATGTTTCCATGCTAGCTCGAGGCCAGGCCAGTCCACGTGAGAAGCATGAACGTGCGATGCGGATGGTATTACGGTATCTCCGGCATGTTCAGGATTTTCGACAGATCGTCCATCCAGTTGATGAACGGAGCCTTCGGTTGGATTGCTACGTGGATGCGTCATGGGGCAGTGAGAGGAGCGTTGATCGAAAGAGTGTGAGCGGTGGTTGCATCATGCTTGGTGGTTTCTGCTTGAAAGCGTGGTCACGGCTTCAACAAGCTGTCGCTCTCAGCTCAGCAGAGTCGGAGTTGTACGGATTGGTTGAGGGAGCGAAGGAATCACTTTCAATCCGAAGAGCAATTTCCCACGTGTTTGGATGGGAGGAGTTGTGCGCGCCGCACCTCTTTTGCGACTCCGAGGCCGCCATCGCCATCAGTCGGGCTGACGGCTTGAGGCGTGTCAGACATATAGATCTGAGAGCATGCTTTATACAAGATCAGCTCCGACAGCGACTTCTCTTCATCTTCGGAGTGCGAGGAGCCTCCAACGTCGCAGATCTCTTCACAAAATCGTTGGATGCCCGGACTACGTTGAAGCACATGTTGAGCCTTGGTTTGTCTGAAGTCACTGTTGCAGCTTGCGTTGGTGAGTTGGCGTGTTTCGTTGGCTTGCTTGGTGCTGCTGTGGCTGGCAAGGATCATGTATCTCTTGCAGATCGGTATCGTTTGATGGAGTTTGCCAAGTGGTTGGTGGTTGAGTTCTGTGCGCCTCCCATGTCGAGCATGTTGGCTGCGTCGCGAGCGTGCTCCTGGGTTGGTGTGTTGACTGTCAGTGAGGCAGATGACGGCGGAGATCCGGCCACTACAGCGCAGCTTCAACAGATCTGCACTCTCCACATCCGCAGGGGGGGTTTCGTCTACTTGTGGGCTAGTACTCCGTGCACCGGTGGCTGCCTGTACCAGCATCTTCATGCACGTGATCCAGCCTACAGACGCGGTCGCTTGGCACGGCACTGGTCACTACACAGGAAGCTGTGGAAGGCTTTTATGTCGCTGTGTGACTACGTCCATGCTTGGTCGATCGAGTGGCCCCGAGCCTGTGCTTACTGGTCATGGAACCAGACTATCCGTTTTCTGCAGTCGCGACCTTACATGTTGCACGATGTGTTGGTTGACGGTTGCTCGCTTGGCATGCGTGGTCGAGATGGCGAGTTGATCTACAAACGTTGGCGTGTCATCACGACGATGGAGTCGGTTGCTCGCAGCTTGTCGGTCTTTCGGTGCCCAGGTGATGGTCATCCACATTCCGCCAACTTCGATCTCAAGAATACCCAACACTACCCGGAGAAGTTGACGAACGCTTTCTTGCACGCGTTAAACGCATGACACCGCGAGATTTGCTCAAAGTTTTTCCTCTTTTTACTTTGCCTTCGGTACGGTGTATAGAGCATAGGACGTGCCATGGCTGATATGGTTGAGGTTGAGAACGCTGTGAGGCGCACTTGGGTTCGAGAGCTCTGGATGCAATGGGTTCCTCAGCAGCAGGTGGAAGTCAGTGTCATCGCCTTCCTTGCGATGTTTTCCTTGGCGATGCTTGGCAGCTTCCTCGCTGGAATCTTTGTGCAGCAATACCGACAGCGTCACAGCCATATTCTGTCTCTGAGTGAGCTTCTTACCTTTCTTCCAGTGGAGCAAAGTCGGAGAGCAATTATCACTACGCGGCATGGATATGCCTTTCATGTTCGCAGCAATTGCCCCGCCCTGCGCAATTCCCACCCAGGCAATCTGCAGCGTCGCGTTGCTTGTGAGCTTTGTTTGGAATACTTGCGCGTGGACGAGCCGACACCCACCGTGTCGAGGGGGGGTGTAGAAGTTCGAGAACTGTGCGTCATCCTGTGAGGGTGCGACACGGTGAGTTTTGCAGTTTGCAGTTTTGTGTGCATAGCTTGGAGTCTGCTCAGCTTTTGAAGTTTTCCCAGTAGCCTGAGTACGATTAGTGGTGCAGGAACGTTTTGCCTCATAGGGAACCACTCTCGTCGAGTTTCGTGACTTGAGGGTAGTTTTGGAGGTCTTTTAAGCCGAGCTGGCAAGTTGGAGAGCTGTGATACGTTTTCCACTTTGGCTCAAGTGACGAGCGCTGGTGTGAGTGCTGCAAGCCAAAACAGAAGTGTTGTCCGAGTGTCTGAGCTTGCTTGCTTGGTTTGGACTTGTGTGAGTTGGCTTGGTTGTATCCTTGGTGCCTTGCTTGGCATCTTGGGTTTTTAACGGACCGCAAAGAGTGCAGCAGAAGATGCAACAGCAGACCTTGTAACAGGTGCACACGCTGGGTAAAATCAGAAAACTGCTTGGAGAAAACCAGGCTTTCGTCTTAAAATGAACTAAGCTGCTGACTAATGGCAACTTAACCCAGAAGATTAAAAACACCCGGTAGGCATACTGCCCATGCGCCCCCTGTAGGGTTTCTAGGCTCTTCTCGCAATAAGCAAGAAACTGCAATCTTCCCCCCCCCAACTAAAAGTAATCAGAAGAAGGGAGAAACACACAACCCAAAGAATATGTTACATCAAATTGCCACATGAAACATGCACATCTTAAAATTGCCCATGCGATGCAAAGCTGTTATGTGTCCAGACATGAGTCTCTTCACTTTGAGCCGATGGCTGATATGCAAGCAAAGTGACAGCGAAGTTGAAGTAAACAAAAACATTCTTGAGTAAACACAAGATTGCACCTGCAAGCACGTCTAACTCGGAGAAGCCTGATGCAAGCTAATACAGTGGAAAGCTTCTGTATTTCCGCCTTTAATTTCTTAAAACAAAGCGCCCGCTCCCTTCCGTTTAACTTGTTTTTGGTTTCTCTTGTACATTGTGCAGTACAAATGGCTTGCACATGCACACTTAGGACAAACAGCCGAAACATCCAAAATGCACATTCTAAAAGATGTTTTCAATTCCAATAGCAATTTTTTGGCTCTCTTTCTCAACAGCGTTTAAAACTCTCTCCTTCTAAACCTTGCAACTTAACCAAGATCATTCCGACATTAAGCAAAAAGCAAGAGAAAAATTCTGTTCAAACGGCAAAGGCAATTTGAACTAAACAAAACAAAAAGTGTTGCTGTTCATTAGTCTGCTGCTAAATCTGAAGAAAGTTGCCTAATTTTCACAACTTTGGCGTCTTTTCAGTGTTGTTTTTAGAATGTTGCTTGTGTTGATTTTGCTGTTGTGGATGGAAGGTGGTTAATGTTTGTTGTTTGCTTCTTGGTAAGTAAAAGGCAAGAACGCCAAGAAAGTGCTTTGCGCATTGCGCTGACCTTTGTCTGGCAGTAAGAGCAAGAACGCAGCAAAGGTTAAGCCTTTGAATAGCTGCCATCCGTGCAGCGTGTCAACTCTTTGCAGTGTCTTAGAACAAGTGCTGCATTGCGCTAGCCTTTGTTTGCTAGTAAGAAGCAAGAACGCAGCAAAGATCAGGTGCATCCAGTTTGCGTGCGGTGGCAGTGCAGCTTGCTGTGTGGCAAGACCAGCCACTGCATGCGTGGGCTGTGCTGCTCACTGTGGCTAACCCAGAATCTGTTAATGCGAATCCTGTCCGACCCAGCAGCAAGTCTGTCTCTTCCACCCGTGCAGCGTATCAACTCTTTGCAACAGTGGATAGTGCAATTGCCACGTACGAGCCTGGATTTTTTCAATCTTTCTTGTTGTTGGGCTTGCTTCCAACCTTTGCTCAGCTTTTTCTTTTAAGATGTTAAGAACGCCCGTTCTCAATTGCATTTAATCTCTTAACTGCTGGAAACCCGTTTCTTGATGTTAAGACCCTGTACCTGCCCCTTGGAAAAAAGACTGTAAGTGATGACATTAAAACTTAGTCGAGCTTAGACACGCCTGGATGCAAACTGCAGAGTTTAAGTTGAAATCTAGAAACATTCAAACTTGAAGCATCTAAAGTTCTAAAGTCCAAGCAAGTCTCTGCCTTTTTTCTTTCTTGTCGTTTAAGAACAAGGAAGAGATTAAAAAAACAATTTGTTCTGGAAAACATGCAACTTTTCAGCCAGCCATGTAGAAGTGGCTTGGGATGGCTTGGGCTTAAGGCTTACTTCAATGTGTCTTAAACGTTGTGTGAGCCCGTTTTGCTAGCTTGGCACGCCAAGAAGGGCTCTTTCAATCCTATTTGCAACAAGAGTCCGCGTGGGGCGGGCGAGAGAAGAAGTGGTCTCTTACAACTAGTTGAAAAAGCTGCCATCAAACACGGTGGCCCATGATACTCCAAAGCCCACTCCAAACTGTCTCTAACAGAGGCGCAGCAGTAAGATCTTGAAGACTTAACTTGGCTGTTTATTATTTACTCTGGAAGCTTGGCTCTTCGGTGTTTGCTACCGTTTTATTTCAGGGCTAACGCCGCTGCCGCCAACCCCGTGGAACCGGGGGTTGGTGCGTGTGGGTTGGCTCATGCGTTTACTCATGTTTGTGCATCTCTGCTGTACATGCGAAGGTTGTGCATCGAACATGTCATCGCAGCCATTTTATGAGACTTGTGCAATTTTGTGCACGTCTGCATGAGAACCAACATCTTGATTGGAACTTGAGCTGCTAAAGCTCGGCATGTCAGTTGATGTAATTGGTTTTCCGTTTTGCCCGGCATGTGCTCTTGAGCAAGATGAGAAGCACCGGCGTTGAATTTTTCCGTAATAACACAGCGCCATTTTGTTACGCCTATTTTGCGGTGCGGGTGAGACGAGAACCCAAGAAATCTGCAGGGGGGCCAACCACTCGCTCTGACTGTTGGCCCAACGAAGAGGGTCAGAGCGTAGTGCTGAAATCGATGTGGACGCACATCGACGTACTTGCGTTTTCCTTGTCATGAGGTTGTACAGGAAGGTTTCAAAGCATTTTTAAAGAAGCGGCGTTTGACTTCATCATTGATGAGTCTTTCTGCCAAACAAGACTTTGCAAATTGTGATTCGGCATGAGCTTTCCCACATGGGGCCATGTCGTCAGCACCGTGAAAGGTGAAGCCATTGGCAGGCTGTTGTTCTTTTCTTTTCTTCTTTTTTTTTTTTGTTTTTTCTTCTTTTCTTCTGTTCTTTTCTTCCTTTCTTTCTTTCTTTCTGTCTTTCTGTTTTTTTTTTTTCCTTCCTTCCTTTCTTCCTTTCTTCCTTTCTTCCTTTCTTCCTTTCTTCCTTTCTTCCTTTCTTCCTTTCTTCCTTTCTTCCTTTCTTCCTTTCTTCCTTTCTTCTTTTCTTCCTTTCTTCCTTTCTTCCTTTCTTCCTTTCTTCCTTTCTTCCTTTCTTCCTTTCTTCCTTTCTTCCTTTCTTCCTTTCTTCTTTTCTTCCTTTCTTCCTTTCTTCCTCTCTTCTTTTCTTCTTTCTTCCTTTCTTCTTTTCTTCCTTTTTTCCTTTCTTCCTTTCTTCCTTTCTTCCTTTCTTCCTTTCTTCCTTTCTTCCTTTCTTCCTTTCTTCCTTTCTTCCTTTCTTCCTTTCTTCTTTTCTTCCTGTCTTCCTTTCTTGTCCGGTGTCCTCTTCTCTTGACGAATGATTGACCCGACAATCCCCACAGGACAGGAACTGAAGTTCCTCCAACATCAGTGGAAATTGCTGACTCATCACGCATGTCTGTGTTTGTTTGCGTGTGCGGTTGACATGGGGGTACTGGCCTGTGCTTGCTGCGTGCGTTGGACCTTGTTGTTCTTGTTCTTGTCTTTATGAGACTGTGAGAAGTTCTGTCCACACAGTTTTGCTTGCTCAAGCTGGAGTTCTGCCTGATTCCTAAGCGGGAACGGGAAAATGCTGCCGGGTAGAGACCGTTCGCCTCGGCGACAGCATTTCTCATGGATGCAGCCAAGTGGCGGGACAGGTGTTAGTGCAGGTGTTAGTGCAGTCTTGCCTGCGACACAATTGCACTGGTCACCGCCCAATTTCGAGGTTCCGCAACAGTCAAGACTGCCATGTGTCGGAAAAGGTGCGCACGCCGGGATTGGAGCGCAGAGTGAGTACGGCCCATATCGGCCTCAGGCTCCATATGGCTTAGGTTGCGGAGCATCGTCGGCATTGCCCGGCGGTTTTCAACCGTATGGCAAGGCAATGCCAGGTAAAGGGGCCTGTGTGTTGGGACAGGTGCAGCAGTGGCCGACGCAACAACACAACGTCAGTCAAGTCCAAGCTGCAACACCTGAGAAAGGCCAATCTCACTCATTTGTGAGTACATTCGGCCCACCGCTCCCGTCCAGTTTCCGTGGTGATGCTATGTTTCTGGACACAAATCTCGTGGGAGGGTTGCAGCTCCCAAGATTTGTCAAGACTTCGGATTTCACTCGCCGCAAAGGCATTGCGGGGTGTCCAGCTTCGGCAGTGCCTATTCATGCTCTGCTACACCACGGGTGGTCTAGCTGGTGGCTGCGAAGATTATGCGATGGAAAAGAATGTTACTTGGGAATGTTCAAAGATGTCGCTGAGGTGGTTTTTGCTCACAGTCTGTTTCAGACGTTGCGATCCAACCATGTCTCGCTTGATGTGATTGCAGAGCATGTGTCCCGGCAAGATGGGCAAGCGGGGGATCGAACCTGGTGCTCCGGAGTGTTGGCGACCAAGGTTGCAGAGTACATTCAATCCTTACAGCCGAAGCAGAGCCAAGAATCGGATCGTGTCGCTGCGTTGCAGTCTCAAATTCAAGAGTTGCAGAAGCAAGTTGCAGCTCAACAAAGAGCAACCCAAACTGTGCAGGCGCCAAGCACAGCGCCAGAGCAACGAGTCGCAGACCAGAGCGGTGCACCTTTGGATTTTGAGCGGCATGATACAACCGCCCCTGGGTCATCAAGCACAACTGACGTAGGAAAGCCACAAGAAAAGATGCAGTCGAGCTTGACCTCGTTCTTTGCCAAGAACGACACTGAGGGTGGTCCTGCAGCGTCCAATTCGCCCCATGAGGCAAACAACTGCGGGGCGCCTGTTGCAGAATCCGCGTTTGGTTCGGTTGAGCATGTGCAGAAAGTTATGGACAAGCCCAAGTCCGAGTTCCTGAGTAAAAAGTGGGTGCAGATGAAGAACGATCGTGAAGTAAAAGACTGGATCTCCAAGTTGAAGCTCTCGAAAGCGAAGTCAAACGAGCTACAGAACTGGATCCAATCCGTGCAGAGTTGGTTTGAGTCTCTTAGCCCAGGTGCTCAGGCTAAGCTTGACCATCAGGCTGTCCAGTGGGGAGTGCCCGTTAGAGAGATCTCCAAGCTCAAGCAAGAGCCGCTTTTGAAGATCGTCGCAGTAGCTTCTAAGATGTCACTTTGACTAGTGATGCTGCTGAAGCATGCCAATGGTCGCCCTATTCGTCAATTGTGGCGGCATCACAGGGGCATTTTGTGCCTTGCCATTGGTGCAGCAAAATTCTTTGAGGCCTTTTTCCAAAACCCCATGCAGTGGGGTGCCTGGGCTATGGATGTAGCTCTGTGGCAGAGGGGTTTGTTTCTTTTGCTCACCCATGCTTTTGGGGTGTTTCAGTCTGACATTCTGTCGCAATGTCATCTTAGACCAGAACTTTACACCTGGGACTTTTTTCAAAGATCCAACTGTGTGTATGTGCGCATCTTCGTGTCACCGCATTTGAAGCGGCATACTTACGTTGGGTCTTCCACTGGAACCTTGGGGTTCCGGGAGCGCACGCGTCTTGGCAAGTATAGACAGCTCATTCGTTCACAGCATGTGGTTGGAGAGTTGGCGTTGTGGTGGTATTTGAAGACAGATACCTACCACTTGGCAGTTCCCATCGTCTTTATGCATTGCCCTTTGAAGCGATGCCTTCATGCCGTTGAGCAGTTCTGGATTCAATTTTGGCGACCAACGTTGAATGCGCCATTTATCAACAAATTTTTTCGAGGCAAGCATTCTCTGAGAACGGTTGCAGTTCGTGTCACCGCAACACGCAGACATTTGTATTCTTTCAGGTTGCATCGCCGATACAGACAGATGGCCAGGAGAGGATACGCAATTCAGCCTGGCCCTTTCCGGGACGCAAACATCGTGAGGGCCGCCATGTTCTCACTCCAGGTCCTCTTTGATCTGGCCGCGGAAGGTCTTCAATCCTTTTTGGCAGCGAAGCTTCTGCGCAGTGGACATGTTGATGACCTGCTTATTTACCAACTGTACCGTTTGGGCTGCAGTTTGGGTGACCCGCGTTGTGAAACAATCGCGCGCAAGCGATTGAGGAAGATCATGCTTTTCCGAAAGATGACTGTGCCTTCTGAGCCCAGTAGTTTGTGCATTAGAGGTCTTGGACATCCATCTTTTGCAGCAGATACTCGAAAGTTGTTGCGCACGTTGCTTCAAGACAGCCAAGCAACTTTGTTGCCCTTTCACATTCCAAAGCTGCAGGTTGGTTTCAAAGCGCACCCAAAGGTCAAAGATGTTCTGTTCAACTTCAAAGAGCTTGTGGAGTGTTGGGAGCCAGATGGAACTGACTCCTTGCCATGCAATTGCCAAAGTCTCAGTGAGCTTTTCCCTGATCTAGACTTGAGTGATGGTCACGTTGCTTCTCCGGCATCCAAGTTAGGGATACCCGGTTTGCTGGGAGACATCGCTTCTTCCAGTGCCAACAACCAAGTTTTCGCGTCAGTGTCAAGCTTGTTTGGGAGTTTGCGAGCATCTTTGCACCGATGGTGTAAGAACCACCACGTACGCTTTCCGGATGATGACTCCTTGAGACTCTGGTGGGATGCACAAGTCAAGATTCATTCCGAATTTGTGCGTGATGCCCGCAAGTGGACAGTGATTGATGTGTTGCATCTGCAGTCTCTGTTTCCTACGCTTGTGTGGCATGTCAGGGACCATCAGGCAGGCCATATTCACGTGTTCTGTCGGAAAAAGTATTCGATGATGCTCTGTCACACTTTCCAGAACAAGGAGGTGTTCCGTGCAGTTGACATGACTGCGGGACAGGCCTTCTCCACGTTGGAGTCTTGTGTGCCAGCGCACATTGAGAAAGCTTTTGCATGGGGGTTTCAGTTCCGGAAGAAAGATGCTGCGTTACCTTGGTCGTATATTCTTCCCAAGCATAAAAAAGCTTGGAAGGCAGGTCGCCCCATCATCTCATTCTGCTGCCACCCCGCCCGGAAATTTCTTATGGGGCTCGCCAAAGTCGTTGATTTCTTGGTCTTGGAAACCTGCCCTCATTGCAAGACGTACAATGATGCGTTGGCAATTTGGAAGGATGTGCACCGCCACCTCGGCGCAGTGTCAGAGACTGAGACAGTCTGCGAAGAGCAGTGTCTCTTCAATCAAGACCTTGCTGGCTTCTTTATCAGCATTCCGCAAGAACGATTTGGTGTGGCGTTGCGTTTCATGCTTTGCAGACTCTACAACGTGGCTTTCTTTTCTGACCTTCCCACTGCTTTGGCGGACAAACGAGTTACGGTTCGTCTTGACAAAGAAGAAAAGATGCGGAAGGTTTTCAAAGGTAAGCTTTGTAGAGCCGGCGGCAAAGATGTATGCGTCCCTATGGCGCTGATGCTCGAAGCAGTGGATTGCTCTTTCAAGTTCAACATGTTTCGTGTAGGGAGACATGTTTTTGAGCAACGGATGGGCTCGCCAATGGGAAGCCCAATTTCTCCAGCGCTTTGTCATGCAGTCGTGTCAGATTTTGAGCACCGTGCTTTCTCGCACATCTTGCGTAACAACGCTGCCCTCGCCAATTTTTCGGCTGGATCGCTCTTTGTGGCAAGATACGTGGATAACCGGATAGCTATCATGTCACGATTTGTGGCGAATCTGTCGGTCATGTCGGCTTTCCTTGCGCCTGATGTATACCTGCCCCCGATTTGCCTGGAAGATGAAGAAGGATCAGTCTTTTTGGGATTTGACGTTCAGATTCAATGTGCAGCTGTGAAGTTCGTGCAGCCAACGGAGGGGTGGCAGCTTCTCCACCAGAGTTCAGCTGCCTCAAAGTGGACGTTGCTGTCTGGACTGAGGAGCAGATCTGTCAATGTAGTTAGGTGCTGCTGGCCAAAACGTCAGGCGTGTGAAGATCTAGAAACGCTCTGTCAATGGTACGTAGCTCATGGCTTCTCACAGTCGGAAGTAGTGTCCGCTACCCGACTCGCAAGGTCGATATTGCAAAACCGATACCGTCCGATGTGACAGCTAAAGTGGCATATGTTTTTTGATGTTTTTTGATGTCTGCAGAGAGGGAGTTTGATCACTTCTCGCAGTTGTAATGCTGAAGCTAAACGCAATGTCTGGCTCTTCAGGCTGGTGTGAATGCATGAGCAGAGTAAACCCGCATAGGGTGCCTTTTTGCAGGAGTTGCTTCTGGCACATTGCTTAAGTTCAGCTGTGTGCGTGTGGTCGGGGGTTTTGTGTTTTGGGATAGCGCTGCACGTCATGTTTCCGAAAAGCAGCGGGCCGCCCCCGACGCTCCCGCCCACCTCTGCTGCGATGTATATCAGACAGCGAGTTCAGCAAGAAGTGGCCCAACAACGTCAACTGGTACAGTCCGCGCCGCCTCCGCCCCCGCCCCTCCCGCCGGGTCCAGCTTTGGTTACTCTCAGTGATCGTGGTATGTCTATTCAAATTCATGACCCTGTGCTCGCATCTCAGTGCGTGCAGCAGATGAGCATGCGCTTAGTTGAAGTCGTAGCCGGTCAAGCTGGGCAGCAGAGAGATCAATCCAGGACCCCTCGGAGACCCCGCAGTCTTGACGACGCAATTCCCCCGGGTACGTGGGAACTTCCATGGTCATGTCTTCAGGTTCCGAACATGAACACAATCTGGTACCGCGTGCATTCAGATTCCCCATCGCCCCAAGATGGTTCGTTGGATGTCTTACACCGGTTCATGTCACAAGCGTTCACACTTCCCGCTGTTGCAGGACTGGAGGTGTATGATTTTCCTTGGCAAGACATGAAACGACAGCATTGGAGTGCACTACTGGAGATTCTTTTGCGTCTCCGGTCCAGGATTGTGCAGGACCCCAATAGGTTGCGCTCAGCAGCAGAGGCCTGGGGGCGTTTCCTCCCGCGTTCGGATTTCCATTTTCCCCCAAGCGATTCTGATGTGAATGTCTGGTTTGCTGCGTTGGTTCAGTCGGCCAACCGACAATCGCAGATGGTGTTCACGTTATCGGAAGAAGCCAGTGTTCAGATTTGGCATCTGGCAAAAGCGCTGGCTGCTGCTAAGAATGTACCAAAGATGTCCGTGAACAGCCAGTATATTTGTTATTGGATGAGACAAGACGATTCAGTGATGGGCATTGTGCTTGTTCTTCGCCGGTCATATCCATCTCACAACCAGACAGTGTTTGTTGCGCCTTTTGCGCACAATACAAATTCGCATGACTTGGCATCCATACTAGTGGAGGCCAAAGTACGACCAAGTTGGTTTGGCAGTGATGATCTACCCACTTTGGGCTTTTATGCTCGCTTGAAATTTCCGACATCGAATATGAGGGTTCCCAGTAATGACCATGAAGGGCGTGTGGCTTTGAATGAGTCACTTCTGTCTGCAAGAAAGTATGGAGGTTATCAGAGTTCACGCCCTGTGTGTGCATGTGGCTGGGTTTACTGCCGGCAAACGAGTCATCGCAAAGCTACTTCAGGCGGCACTTATATTGATGGAGTCATGTCTCACTTTTCAGATCTTACGCATGGAGCCGACGGCCGCTGGTTGATCAGATCATCTCAGGCTGTAGTGAGCGCTTTTTGGTAGTGGCTGCTCTGTGTGGGGGCGATGTTGTAGTAGGTGTCGTGAACATTTCAAAACAGTGTTCATGCCGCATGTCCGCAGTGGGCTTGTCAAAACAGCGCCATTTTGTTACAGGACATGCCTGGTTTTGTTTTCGTGTCCGTTTGTTGGTTGCCTGTCCTTCGTTTTGGGTCCCACGCAATCGAACACATGGGTATTGAGGCCGGGTGCACTCACGCTCGCGTGTGTCAGGTAGGCGTGTGGAAGCAGTGACATGTTGTTGCAGGATGTGTGTGTGTGTGCGTGTACTTCCTGTATGTTGCGCAGTCCGCAGTGCGTCGACAGCTTGTGTCCTTTGTTGTGTCCGATACATGTGAGTTGAGGCAGAAAGTCGATGCGTTCTGCTTGTGTGTTTTGGGGCATGATTTACAATACAGCGCCATTTTGTTACAGGACTTGTGTGCTGCCTTTTCTGTACGTTGCGCAGTTCACAATGCGTCGGTGTAAACATGTGTGTCGAGAAAGAAGCCAGCAGTCTTGCGTGATGTCATGTAGGCGTGTACAAACAACGCCATTTTGTTACAGAGTTGTGTGCTGATTTTTCTGCGCGTTGCGCAGTCCGCAATGCGTAGGCAGCTTGTGTTTTAGGTCCAGCACGTGTGTGTTGAGGTTTGCCGCCGGGTGCATTCTTGCTTGCATGGTGTTGGTAGGCATGTACAAACAGCGCCAAAATGTTACAGGACATGTGTGCTGACGTGCGTGTTGGGCAGGCAGGCGGGGGTCGACCGCGTGTGTTTTGGGTCCATCACATGTGAGTTGAGGCAGGGCTGTGGATTAAAAACAGCGCCATTTTGTTTACTGCACGTTGAGCAGTTCCCAATGCGTTGGCAGCTTGTGCTGCAAACATGTGTGTCGAGGAAAGAAGCCCGGTGCATTCTTGCATGGTGTCAGGTTGGCGTGTACAAACAAGGCCATTTTGTTACAAGAGTTGTGTGCTGATTTTTCTGCACGTTGCACAGTCCGCAAAGCGTTGGCGCTTGTGCTTTAGGTCCCACACGGGCGTGTTGAGGTTTGCCGCCGGGTGCATTTTTGCTTGTTTGGTGTTGGTAGGCATGTACAAACAGCGCCAAAATGTTACAGGACATATGTGCTGACGTACGCGTTGGGCAGTCCGCCGTGGGTCGACCGCGTATGTTTTGGGTCCATCACATGTGAGTTTAGGCAGGGCTGTGCGTTCTGCTGGCATGTTTTTGGGGCTGTTTGAAAACAGCGCCATTTTGTTACGGGACTTGTGTGCTGATTTTTCTGCACCTTGAGCAGTTCGCAATGCGTCGGCAGCTTGTGCTCTAGGTCCGAAATCTTTGTGTTGAGGCAAGGAGCCGGGGGGAATTTTGCACGTTGTCAGGCAGGCGTGTGCAAACAGCGCCAGTTTGTTACATGACTTGTTTGCTGATCCGGTGCAGGTTGCGCAGTCCGCTTGCATGTTTTGTTTCTTCTAGATGTGGTGTGCTGATGAGCGTTTGGTCGCAAGTCCATTCTGTACCATGTCGTTGCTTAACCTGTGTGAGTGGGTGTGTGTGTGTGTGTGCAACCTGCTGTACATGCAGGATTGGGGTCACGCCCTTTCTCAATTTCATGCGGGGGGACGCAGCACATCACTGGGACTGCGTCCAACGAAGCTACCAGTGATGTGGGAAGTCGGAGTTGGCCGCTCCGGTGTACCTGCTCAATACAGATTTGTGACATCATCCATCGTGTATGCTTTGCATTGTTGAATCTATTGAACACGCTGTGCAATTCCGAATGAAAGAACTTTTGGAGAGCAATTGATGCTTTTGAGGGTTCTGTGATGCTTGATGTTGTCCAGTCGAGCGTCCGTCTCATCAGTTCCAGACAAGTCAACGTGTGTATGGTTCTGGCGTGTTGTCCCGTCACGGGGCCAGATCCCAGAAGACCCGGGCATCCGGGATTGACTGAGCTCTGCTGACTGAGATATTCATTCATCGGGATCATCTGCAGTAGGCTTTGTGACATGAGTGAGTGCGAGCACAGACATGTCATCGGGATCATCCAAATTGCAGACGCAGGGGTAACCGGACGGCACTGCTTTTGTGATCTTCGTGTTGTCCCGTCAGCTGTGAACAAGTAGTTTGACTGAGGCTGCGTCAGGCACAGACACATGTCCTCCCCGCTAATGTTGGTAAAGTGGTGTTGTCCTCCCTCCTGTTGTTGTTGGTGAACTTCCTCTGCACCTCTTGCCGTTGTTGTTCATGTGCATGAGTTAACATGTCTCTCTGCTAATGTTGGTAAAGTGTTGCTGAACTCACTCCTGTTGTGGTGATGATCTACCTCGCGCGTTCTCAGTCTCAAGATGTTTGACCTGTCTTTGTCTCGTCCGCCCTTCGGGGGCATGATGCTGCCATACGTGATGCCCATGATGGCCGGGCAGCTCCCGAGTAATTCATGTCTTTCTTGCAGCCGGCTCAGCGCCTGCTTTGGTGTGTCGCCCCACGGGGCATATGTGTGTGTGCAACCTGCTGTACATGCAGGATTGGGGTCACGCCCTTTCTCAATTTCATGCGGGGGGACGCAGCACATCACTGGGACTGCGTCCAACGAAGCTACCAGTGATGTGGGTAGTCGGAGTTGGCCGCTCCGGTGTACCTGCTCAATACAGATTTGTGACATCATCCATCGTGTATGCTTTGCATTGTTGAATCTATTGAACATCCTCGCTGTGCAATTCCGAATGAACCATCTTTTGGAGAGCAATTGATGCTTTTGAGGGTTCTGTGATGCTTGATGTTGTCCAGTCGAGCGTCCGTCTCATCAGTTCCAGACAAGTCAACGTGTGTGTGTGTGTGTGTCGTTGTAGAAGGTCTGTGAGACGTTGAGGCGGGCTACCTCGAAGACATGTTGAAGCATCGAGCTTCAAGAATTGAGTGTTGTGCATGTGCTTGCGGAGTCGCAAGCTAGACTCAGATATTCTCAGCAGTTTTGGCGTGATGTATGTCGAGCCCCTCTTAGAGGGGTGTTTGTGCATCTCTGCTGTACATGCGAAGGTTGTGCATCGAACATGTCATCGCAGCCATTTTGTGAGACTTGTGCAATTTTGTGCACGTCTGCATGAGAACCAACATCTTGATTGGAACTTGAGCTGCTAAAGCTCGGCATGTCAGTTGATGTAATTGGTTTTCCGTTTTGCCCGGCATGTGCTCTTGAGCGAGATGAGAAGCACCGGCGTTGAATTTTTCCGTGATAACACAGCGCCATTTTGTTACGCCTATTTTGCGGTGCGGGTGAGACGAGAACCCAAGAAATCTGCAGGGGGGCCAACCACTCGCTCTGACTGTTGGCCCAACGAAGAGGGTCAGAGCGTAGTGCTGAAATCGATGTGGACGCACATCGACGTACCTGCGTTTTCCTTGTCATGAGGTTGTACAGGAAGGTTTCAAAGCATTTTTAAAGAAGCGGCGTTTGACTTCATCATTGATGAGTCTTTCTGCCAAACAAGACTTTGCAAATTGTTTTCGCATTCCATTTCAAATCTTAGATGTTTCCAATGCTTCCAACATTGCTTCTATTGTAAGAGAGGACGCGCCAAAGAAAGCCGTCTGGGCGCGCGCGCGTGGCAATGTGAAGGCTTGGCTCTTCTGCGCAAGAAATGTACCCTCCGCCTTAAACACCCCTTTTCAGCACCTTGCGCCCTTAATTTGGGAGTGTTTCAAAGGATGCAAACCCCTTCCCCCACTTAGACTTGTTGCACCTCCAACCCCCCTGTAGTTTCGGTCTTAAGTTGATCTGGAAGGCCCTGCACGGTAACCAAAAATCAAGGCCTGTCACAGAAACAGAGTAAGAGGTTTGTGGTTTAGGGTTTAGGGTTTTGGAAGGTTTGAAGTTTCTTTTTCCACCCGCCTAGCTAATTTCAAGTCCAGAGTTTCGGGTTTTTTGGACTTGGAATCCTTTTTTTAATTCTGGTGAGAGGATTTCAGGCATTAGGCGCGATGTTTCGGAACTCTGGCTTTTCTTGCCCATTCCTTGCAGTTGACGTGCAGCATGCGCTAAAGCGCCCACAAAACAAAGATGGTTTCGCATTTAGACCCCGCCTTCTAAGCCCCCATACCCCCCCAAAAAAAATTCAAAACTAGAAACTCACATGCATCTTACCGCAACTCTTCCAGTTCAGCGACGCTGACGACCTGCGGTCGCTGCGCAAGCCAAGGCAATTACCCCAAGTTATGGTGAAGCAACACCACCATTCATCCTTGGAAGCCTAAAGAAACGAACGGCTCAAGGTGGGGACGGTGATTGTGTGGCTTGTTAACAACTAAGGCACGGCCAACAACCCGAAAGCCTTCAGAGGCCCTACAGCTTCCTTTCTCTGGAGATTCTAAGCCGTCCCAGTCGCAGGAGATCCATCGTTAGCTCCTCACCCTTTATAGCAGCGGAAACTGTCCTGATGGGAAGCAAGGGCTCTACAAGCTTGAACAAATTCTCCAGCGCTTGCTGAATTTCAGGCTCTGGCAGAGTGATCAGGGTACGGTCCCAGAACTACAGAATCTAGTGTTGAGACGCCCCAAGAAATGGGCGCTGGTGTACATGTATCTTGACTCTGTAGCGGTAGTCGCGCGCACGAAATCCTGTCACCCATGCTGGCTGTGGCCCGGACTCGGAAGAGTCCCAAGGAGCCGACTCTGGCGACTCCCTCCTGCAAGGCCAGCTGCGTAGATCTTCGGCCACTGCTACGGCTTAGGGTACGTGATGTCTTTAACTTGTTGGCTGGCCCATGTCTCTGCTTGTGATTTGGTTTGGGGTCCGCTGTTGCCGCTCTGCTCTTTGCCTGATCGTTTGTTGCCCTTGTTGATTGCTTTCGTGCTCTGCTTTGCGGTCCTCTCTCCTCTTTGGCTCTAGCTGCGTCCTGCGTTCGTGAATCTGCAGTCTGGCTCGAGTTTCCCACTGGACCGGTTGGATGTCTTGGAAGCGCAATGGCCCTTTCCATCGATCTGGCTGGCGCCTGAACAATTGAAAAAAGTGGTTGGCGCAGCGAGGGAAACAGGGACCTCTCTGCGTTGGAGGCTCACAGATGGAGCCAGCACTATCGCTGTCCACACTGCGGCACTCGACAACTGCCCGTTTCCAGTGTGGAGGCAGCTGGCTGTACAATCTCTGTGCGCTTGCAGCCGTATGCCACTCTTGGAAACGTGCGTTGGCCCAGGGGGCATCTTGCCACTGTTTCGTTGCATTGCCTGTTTCCCTGCATGCCAGCGTGCAGCCACATCTATGAGCACATATGAGGTTTTCCACTTCAGATTGCAATCCTTCATGGATCTCCTATTCTGCGGTTTCAAAACCCCATGGCCCCGGATCAACAGGTGTTTGCCGGCAGGACGCTGGAAAACCCTTGTGGACGAGAAGGAAAAACTGTAGAGGAGATTCAAGGGGAAAAAGCAAGAGAAGGAACGACAGAGATTGAAGTCGTTGAGGTCGAGGATTCAGGGCCAGCAGGAAAAGATGAAGGAGGAGAAGCAGCAGGTTCAGGAGGAAGAGGAGAACCGCCGCAGCAGAAAGGAGAGAAAGGCAGCAAGAACGCGAAGAACAAGAACAAGTGGAACACAGTCACGTTCATGGATTGTGATTGGATTTGGGAGTACTGCAAAGACATGAATGAGTATCGAACACTTCGGCTTGATCAGAAAAGATCAGCGCAGGTGAAAGGAGCGCAGACCAACGGTGCCGAAGACTGGAACCTCGTGACCGCGAACTTCAAGAAGATGGGAAGGCGGAGAGTCCCATAGAAATAAGAAGAAAGAGAGATGAGCCACGAGAGCAGCGAGAAGATCGACGAGCCCGAAGGGACGAGTGGCAGTCCGATGAATGTCAGCAAGACTGGTGTGGAGATGATGGCTGGGACCAGAATACAACCACCCCAAAGGCAAGGGCCATGGAAAAGGCAAATGGAAGTACAGTGGCAAGAAGGGCTGGTGAGCAAAGACCAGCAGAGAAAGAGAAGAAGGATCGAGGTGACGACTGAACGCAGATTTTCTGAAGCTGTGTACATAGAAGTTCGAGCACCCCGAACAGTTGCATGAAGTATCTACTTGTACAACGAAAGGTTTTGAATAAGCAAGGAACCCAGTACACCTTGCGAGAGTCAATCGAGTTTCACCAAGCTAAGAGAAGAAAGTTTCACGAAGAGTTTCACGAAGCAGGACTAGGAGTGTTGAAGAAAGAAGATGGTTAGGTAAAAGAGAAGAAACCGCACAAGCGCCGTAGGCTGGCCACAGGGCTGAGACTCACGAGATGAGGACTCTAAGACTGTAAAATGAAGCTGTGTAACTTCAAAGTTAGGAGTTTCTGCGTGTTTCGTTTTCCACGAAGAAGCTTCAAGAATGCAGAAGCACAAAGAACCACGTAAAAGACCATGGACCAATGGAGACGAATGTCCCCGGTACACTTTTTCAGTCCGAGACAGCTCTTCGTCTTTTGGCGCAGCAGTGAGAATCACTGTAGGAAAGAGAAACGCCCTAAAGCCTTCGACCTGTTCCGAGGCGGGGTGTTAAGTGTACAGCATGTATCAAGGTACAGTGAATGGGTGCAGTCGGAAACACACAGAATAACGAACTCACCGGAGGCTTAGGCTCAAGAGTCGAAAGCGAGAAAAGTTGTCTTGCGCATTTTTGCACTTCGAGCGTGGTGGGAAGTGAGAGCAATGTTCTTTACAATGTTTTTCGGTTTGGGAACTTAAAATTAAGGCCTGGAGGCTTAAATTAAGGGCTTCGGAACCTAAAATTAAGGCCTCCCCCCTGGGTTCATTAAGGCCCGGAGGCTTAAATTCAGGGGTTGGGAACTTAAACTAAAGCCCGGAGGCTTAAATTAAGGGCTTGGGAATCCAAAATTAAAGCCTGGAGGCTTGAAATTGAGGGCTTCGGAACCCAAAATTAAGGCTTCCTCCTAGGTTCAGTAAGGCCCGGAGGCTTATATAAATTCAGGGTTTGGGAACTTAAAAATCAGGCCCGGAGGCTTAAATTAAGGGTTTGTGAACTTAATAAAATTAAGGCCTGGAATCTTAAAATCAGGGTTTGGGAACCTAAAAATAAAGGCCCGGAGGTTTAAATTAAGGGTTTGGGAACCTAAAATTAAGGCCCTTACGGGTTTGTGATTAAGGGTTTGGGAACTTACAATTAAGGCCCGGAAGCTTAAATTAAGGGCTTGGGAACCTACAATACAAGCTCGCAGGCTTGAATTTAGGGTTTGGGAACCGAAAATTAAGGCCCGGAGGCTTCAATTAAGGGTTTGGGAACCCATCGTTAAGGCCCGGACAGAGGCTTAAATAAAAGGTTTGGGAACCTGACAATAAGGCCTGGAAGGCTACGCAAAATTAGGGCCCGGAGGCTTGAGTTCAGAGTTTGGGAATCAAAATTAAGGCCCGGGGGCTTAAATTAAGGGTTTGGGAACTCAGGAGGCTGAAAATAAGGTGGGAACCAAAATAAAGGCCCGGAGGCTTAAAATTCAGGCCTGGAAGCTTAAATTAAGGGTTTGGGAACTTAGGAGGCTTAAACTAAGGGTTTGGGAAGCAAAAATTGAGGCTCCAAACCTTAAAATAAACCTAAAATTCAGGCCAGGAGGCTTAAATTGAGGGTTTGGGAATCTCAAATTAAGGCCCGGAGGCTTAAGTTAAGGGTTTGTTAAGGGTTTGAACACGCTTTGAAAGTTTGCGAAGACCACTGAGTGGAATCGAGTCGAGCCTGCTGCTTTTGCCGTCGCCAATCCTGAAAGGGCTTGAAAGTCTTCGAGGGACCGCGGCGTGGAATCAGTCGAGCCTGCCACTTTTGGCGAAGTCTTCGAGGGACCACGGAGTGGAATCGAGCTCTTGCTGGAGCCAAATGTCTTCTCGTGATTTCATTTTTTGTCACGGTTGTTTAGAGACTGCTTCTGCTCCACCAAACCATATATCCCCCCTTGCTAACAACCCTAAACCCGTCCAAGGTTTGTATTTTGGGTAGCTCATGCGCCGGCCCCCGACCACTTCATGGAGGGGGTCGAAGCGCACTTGCAGCGAAAACTCTAAACCCTAAACCCTAAGCCCTAAGCCGTAAGCCTCAACCCCAAACCCGAAACCCCAAACCCTAAATCCTAAACCCTAAACCCTAAACCCTAAACCCTAAGCCCTAAGCCCTAAGCCCTAAGCCCTAAAACCTAAACCTTAAACACTCTCTGTCATATTTGCATTTAGACCTTAATGAATTCGTCGGCAAGGTCCAAATTTGACCCAACCTTAACGAATGCTGAAGGGTTGAAACCTCAATGGACTTTACAATGTTTTTCGGTTTGGGAACTTAAAATTAAGGCCTGGAGTCTTAAATTAAGGGCTTCGGAACCTAAAATTAAAATTAAGGCCTCCCCCCTGAGTTCATTAAGGCCCGGAGGCTTAAATTCAGGGGTTGGGAACTTAAACCTTGGGAACCCAAAATCAAAGCCTGGAGGCTTGAAATTGAGGGCTTCGGAACCTAAAATTAAGGCTTCCTCCTAGGTTCAGTAAGGCCCGGAGGCTTAAATTCAGGGTTTGGGAACTTAAAAATCAGGCCCGGAGGCTTAAATTAAGGGTTTGTGAACTTAATAAAATTAAGGCCTGGAATCTTAAAATCAGGGTTTGGGAACCTAAAAATAAAGGCCCGGAGGTTTAAATTAAGGGTTTGGGAACCCAAAATTAAGGCCCTTACGGGTTTGTGATTAAGGGTTTGGGAACTTACAATTAAGGCCCGGAAGCTTAAATTAAGGGCTTGGGAACCTACAATACAAGCTCGCAGGCTTGAATTTAGGGTTTGGGAACCGAAAATTAAGGCCCGGAGGCTTCAATTAAGGGTTTGGGAACCCATCGTTAAGGCCCGGACAGAGGCTTAAATAAAAGGTTTGGGAACCTGACAATAAGGCCTGGAAGGCTAAATTAAAAGGTTTGGGAACGCAAAATTAGGGCCCGGAGGCTTGAGTTCAGAGTTTGGGAATCAAAATTAAGGCCCGGGGGCTTAAATTAAGGGTTTGGGAACTTAGGAGGCTGAAAATAAGGTGGGAACCAAAATAAAGGCCCGGAGGCTTAAAATTCAGGCCTGGAAGCTTAAATTAAGGGTTTGGGAACTTAGGAGGCTTAAACTAAGGGTTTGGGAAGCAAAAATTGAGGCTCCAAACCTTAAAATAAACCTAAAATTCAGGCCAGGAGGCTTAAATTAAGGGTTTGGGAATCTCAAATTAAGGCCCGGAGGCTTAAGTTAAGGGTTTGTTAAGGGTTTGAACACGCTTTGAAAGTTTGCGAAGACCACTGAGTGGAATCGAGTCGAGCCTGCTGCTTTTGCCGTCGCCAATCCTGAAAGGGCTTGAAAGTCTTCGAGGGACCGCGGCGTGGAATCAGTCGAGCCTGCCACTTTTGGCGAAGTCTTCGAGGGACCACGGAGTGGAATCGAGCTCTTGCTGGAGCCAAATGTCTTCTCGTGATTTCATTTTTTGTCACGGTTGTTTAGAGACTGCTTCTGCTCCACCAAACCATATATCCCCCCTTGCTAGGGGGGTAGGGGGGTAGACAACCCTAAACCCGTCCAAGGTTTGTATTTTGGGTGGGAGGGCATTGTAGCTCATGCGCCGGCCCCCGACCACTTCATGGAGGGGGTCGAAGCGCACTTGCAGCGAAAACTTTAAACCCTAAACCCTAAGCCCTAAGCCGTAAGCCTCAACCCTAAACCCGAAACCCCAAACCCTAAATCCTAAACCCTAAACCCTAAACCCTAAGCCCTAAGCCCTAAGCCCTAAAACCTAAATCCTAAACCTTAAACACTCTCTGTCATATTTGCATTTAGACCTTAATGAATTCGTCGACAAGGTCCAAATTTGACCCCAACCTTAACGAATGCTGAAGGGTTGAAACCTCAATGGACTCGTCGGCAAGGCCCAAATTTGAGCCTTGCCGACGAATTCGTCGACCAAGGCCAATTTGAGCCTTAAATTCGTCGGCAAGGCCTCATTTGGGCCTTAAATTCGTCGGCAAGGCCGAATTTGGGCTAAACCTGAATAAAATTCGTTGGCAAGGCCCAAAATGCGCCTTGCCGACGAATTTGGGCCTTAAATTCGTCTGCAAGGCCAAATTTGGGCCAAACCTTAAGGCAAGGCCTAATCTGGGCCAATTCGTCGGCGAGGGCCTTGAATTCGTCGGCAAGGCCCGCCAAACCTTAGTGAAATTCGTCGGCAAGGCCCAAAATGCGCCTTGCCGACGAATTTGGGCCGCAAATCAAGGCCCAATTTGGGCTAAGCCTTCATGAATTTCGTCGGCAAGGCCCAAAACGTCTTGCCGACGAATATCCGAAAACATGAAAGTGAAACATGCTCTTAATGTGATGGGATTCTTCGGGCGGGTGGGTATTTTTCCAACCATCGAGTACTTGCTTGACTAGTGAGTGCTTGGACGTGAGATGCTGAACCCTAAACCCTCAACCCTCAACCCTCAACCCTCAACCCTCAACCCTCAACCCTCAACCCTCAACCCTAAACCCTAAACCCTAAACCCTAAACTCTCTCTACAATACATATATATGTGTATATATATATATATTTAAACCTTAATTGAACTTCCGCATTTGGCTCTATTTTCAGAAATTGGCCACTTTATTTTCCGAATTTGGCCGCTTTATTTCCGAATTTGGCCGTCTTTTGCTGTTTCAATTTGGCCGCTCTATTTTTCAGAATTTGGCTGCTTCATTTTCCGAATTTGGCCGCTTTGTTTCCGAATTTGGCAGCTTTATTTTCCGAATTTGTCCTTTTTTTTAAATCCCGAATTTTGCCGTTTTTTGCTGTCTCAGTTTGGCCGGTTTTCCGAGTTTGGCCGCTTTATTTTCCGAGTTTTGCCGCTTTATTTTCCGAATTTGGCCGCTCTACTTTCCGAATTTGGCCGTTTTTTGCTTTCTCAGTGTTGTGGGATTCTCTTGGTGGGTGGGTGTTATATCGGAGCCGTAACTAGAGCGTTGCCATAAAACTGCTCGACCCGGAGTGCTGAAACTGAACCCTAAACCCTAAACCCTACACCCTAAACCCTAAACCCTAAATCCCAAACCCAAAACCCTAAACCCTAAACCCTAAATCCCAAACCCAAAACCCTAAACCCCAAACCCTAAACCAGAAGCCCTAAACTTAAACCCCAACCCCTGCAGAGCCTTTGTTGGGGCCCTCAAAGGCTTCGGGGCGTGTGGCTTCGCGATCCGCTGCTGTAATGCAACAAGGTGTTTGCACACCTTAAACCCTAAACCCACAGTGCCCAAGCATCACACGGGTATACATGACTTAGGCTTCAGAGTGCTGCACTTTTTTAAAGGGACCACCTTGAGCCCGCAGCCTAAAATTCTAAACGCTTCCATTTGTCGGAAACCCTCCCATATAGTCCTGGGAGCAATGAAATCTTGCCATGGTGTCGGCCCGGGCTGGTTATTGAGGACCGCGCACAGGGGTCTTTGGGGCTTCAGGTTTGGGGTGCTAGGTCGTAGGGGTTAGAGGGCTTCCGGCCAAGATCTAAGTGGGCTCTGGGACGTTCAGGTGCATGTTGAGGTCTCTAGGGATGAAGGGTTTAGGGGCTTGTTCGGGTAAGAAGACCATTGAGGTCTAGTGGGGGTAGGGTGTTGGAGATGCCCCTGACCCCTAAGCCCCCAAACCCTAAAGCCCTACACCCTAAACCTTAAACCCCTAACCCCTCAGCCGTTAGGCCTTGAGGGATTCTTCGGCTCCATTGGGAAGTTGCCCGGCGCAGGTTGAGCACAACCGCCTCGAGCTTCCTCATGCTCGTGGTCGCGCGCAGGCTTGGCTTATTGTGAGCTCTAGGGTTTAAGGTTTAGGGTTTAGGGTTTTAGGGTTTTAGGGTTTAGGGTTTAGGGTTTAGGGTTTAGGGTTTAGGGCTTAGGGTTTAGGGCTTAGGGTTCACCCCAAAACCCTTTAAACGGTAAACCCAAGAACGCGCGCCGGCAAGGTGCCTTTAGGCAGGAGTCACAAACGCCTTTGCGCCCTGTGGAGGCTCGACCTGCTGTGGAGCCAGCTGCCACTACAAGCCTGCAGGAGCGTGCTGCTTTGTGACGAAACTGGGCCCGCGATAGTCAAGTAGCACCTCCAGCTGCTGGGGGTGTTGTGCGGTGAAGCAGGCCGTGCAGCGGCTGCAGCCTGTAGCCTAGAACAGCGGCTTGCCGCACGCAGCAGACTACCTTTTCCTTAGCCCGCCTTCAGACGTGGCATGGCCCGCATCCAACGAGCAGGACTCTCGGCCCGAAGATGCGAAAAGCAGCGGTAGCCGATGAGGCCTGTTGCTCGCGCAACACAACTTCGCTGAAAAATACGGCATATGTGTGTTAGAATGACGAAAATGGTTCTGGGCTTGGCACCCATGTCTTAGACGCCTCTTGAGCTTGCATCCGTTTGTTCGGTGGGGCTGAGAGCTCTCGACCCCACACAGAAATGCATAGCCGGCAGAACCTGCGCAGCCAGCTCAGCCGTGCTGAGTTTGAGGTTGTGACACTCACCAAGTGGGGGTATGTCATGCGAGACAAGTGCCCTTCATGTGCCACCGGCCCGACCCCAACAGGCTCCTGGAAGCCTCGCTGGTTCCATGTGCTTTGCGACGATCTGCCCCTTGGGCCTCCATTCGCCTTGCTTCGCTTGCTTCGCTCGGAGGGGGCCGCGTACGGGGCATCGGCCTCGACTTCATCGATGTCATCACTGGCGCAGTGATGTCAGGGCCTGTGAGCTGAACTGGGTTGTTTGTTCGGGGCCGTGCCGCAGGAGATTCAGCCCCGCATTCTTTTTCGCGAGAGCTGACTTGCAAGCACGACTGGGGAGCCCTCGCTGCACCTGAGCCTGTCAAGCCACGCCCCCCAACAGGCCAGGATGGAAGAGGAAGACGGTGAAGAAGGTGACATTTGCCTGTGTGAGGTGGCCACGTGCTGGTGAGAGAAGGCTTGTCACATGTGAGTTGGCACTCGGCTCTTCGCAAGTGGCTTTTGGTTGGCCGGGCACAGCTGAAGGTTGCTCGTTGCTCGCGGTCGACGGTGACAAGGGAGTGACGAGGTGCCTTCGGCAGAAAGGCCCTGCCAAGAAGAGCACAACCCAAGCGCCCCTGAATGCTTCCTAAGGTTTGACTAGCCTCTCCTGAGACTTGCTTTTGTTAGGACCTGCGCTGCTCCTTGTACCTGGGAGTGCCTAAGCACATGCCACGCACAACGCTGCACATCCCTGGCCGTGCGCATCAAGCCCGCGTGCCAGTTGGGTTTGACTCGTTTGACGTTCAGAATGCCCTTTGTCCCACAGAGCGCCTCTTGTAGTCACTATGTGCCAAGGGTCTCGTGTACCTTCTTTACACGTGCCGCACCATAGTGCGAGCTCGATAAATTGTTCTTTGTTTGGGTTGCTATCTGGAAAGTGCTGGCAAAGTCGTGGAGCAGGAGCAAGCTGTCACGGACGTGAACGTGGTACAAGGAGCCCTTTTGCATTGCAAGGTCTCTCGAGGTTTTGTTCAGCGTGCTTCCACGCGCTTAAGCCTGGCATTTGAGCCGGAGCGTGCGGAACTCAAGACGGCTGCGGTGCAGCTGCTTCGTGAGGCGCTGGGAGCGGAGAAGGTAGGTCCAGCCCTCTCGTGACGCTCGTGGCGACAGGTGCAGGGCCTGCTGAGAGACACGTATAACAAGCGTGCGAAGCAGGCGAGGGTGATCATGTACATCGCATGCCGTTGCAAGGTCCGGGCCGGAGCCCACTTGGCTTGCCGGGCCCTTGCCAGCCGCGCCGTCGGGCCGGTGCTTCTGTCAGAAGTCCGATGCCAGTTGGCCTTTTGGGATTGAGAGACTCGGGCTTCTGAGCCCTGGCAGAACAAGGTAGAGAGGCTCAGAAAGGCAAACGCCCAAGCCTTTGCTACTCCTCTCTGGTTGGGTGCTGTGCCTCGCATCCGTAAAGCGCATGTCACCATATGTTGGGGCGAGCTGAAGGAGTCCAAGTAACCCAGGCCGCAGCTCATCAATTCTCCTTTCGTTTGGACCCAGCTGAGGGCTCCTAGACGACATAACTATAGGATGATGAGACTCTCAGTCCAGTCTGATGCTTGCGACATTCTGTTGCACGGAGTTTCCCCATCACATATGCTTGAATCGGCCTTGCTTGAATCGGCCTGTCCTTCGCAACTTCGCAAACTTCAGTTGCCGCCAAAGTGCTGCGGCAGGTAACTGCACTTTCTAGTTTGCTCGGTGCGCCACACATCTTCGCGCGGGCATCCGGCGAGGGTATGGACAAATCCCCTCTGGCACGTCCCTGTTGGCGCTCACACACAAACAAGCCCCCGGGCATCCCAAGTCGTGTCGTAAAAAGGCAGGCCATTGCCCTTGTTAGATGGCTTCGGCTCAGCGGACGGAGCATTCGCTCCTTTCGTTCGCTGCGTTCGCGCGAGGTCCTGGTCAGGCTTCGGCATGGTGCACGTTCTTCCACATGCCTAGTCACAAAAAATTGTGGCGCGTCAGCCCCTAGGCCCCAGCCTAAACCCAGCATCTCTGCCCATGGGGTTGGCTTCAGGGTGCCTTTGAGTCTTTGCCCTGCCCAAGGGCCTTGAGCCGAAAAGGACGGGGGCTCAAGGTGTAGGGTTTAGGGCATCAGCTTGCTGTAGGTTGAAGAGAGCACCCTAACAAGGTAGCCCTACTTTTGCAAGGGAATTGGAGGCGTGGGGCAAGGTTGGAGCTGTTCGCACAGAACAAATCTCGGCTCGCATGCTCTAAAACCTTAAGGCCTCAGCTTCCTTCGGTGTCTCCGAAAGGTTTCTTGAGAAGCCTCCCCAGCTTTGTGCTCGTACTCGCACACCGTGCCCCGTTCCTGTGATTCTGGGAGAGGCCTGTGTCCGGTTGCAAACCCTAAGCCCTAAGCCCTAAGCCCTAAGCCCTAAGCCCTAAACCCTAAACCCTAAACCCTAAGCCCTAAGCCCTAAACCCTAAACCCGAAACCCTAAACCCTAAGGGGAGCCATGGGGCTCAGCTCGAGAGCTTGTTGCGTCCCTTGGCGTTGTGGAGGGCGGCTCCAGTCGCCCTCCACCGGGCTTCGGTGCCTGCGGGTGCCCCCATTCAGTTGGGTCGGTTTGGGGTTTAGGGTTTAGGGTTTAGGGTTTAGGGTTTAGGGTTTAGGGTTTAGGGATTGGCCCACTTGGCCGACCGTAGAGTTAGGGCCTAGGGTTTGGCGTGCGTCGGTCAGAGCCCTGAGAAAAGCCAACGATTTGGATGCGGCTTTGACCACACACGGCCTGCACTCCAATCTGCAGCCGGGCTGGCAAGCTTGAAGCCTCAAAAACGCATGTACTTCATATCTTACCCTCAACCCTAAACCCTAGACCCTGCCGACCCTTCGCATGCCGTCTGCATCCCTCCAGTCGGGTTTCCGGACTTCAGGCATGCGTGCCCCGAACGGTCAGCTTTGCGGTGCTCTGAGCTTGTTTTTGGCCTTTTTGGGGTCTCCCTAAAGGGTCCATTTACCTAAGTAGGGAATGCTTGGGCCGTACAATCCCTCCTATTTCAGGACCTTAGGGCCCAAGTACAGAATGAGGTGCATGGACCCGTCTGGAATGACAGCCAATTGGGGCCCTTGAGTCAGTAGGGTGCAGACATGCAAACCATCGACCGTAGCCTACTCGTTGGGGGCCCAGGCATTCGGTCGCGTGTCCTTGGGCCAACATGCAAAAATGGCAACATGTGCCCGAAAGTCCAGCAAAACCTTCCCTTTCAAGAGAGCAGCAACAAGACCCTAGCTGCATTTCCGGGTCTGAACCTTAGCACTCCCTGGCCCTAACTCGGGAGCACCGGCCACGATGAGAGAGCGCGCGAAGTAGGGGCGGGCGACGCTGGGCTCCTCTGCCATCGGCGGAGATCTGGCCCAATGCTGGGGTCGCACTTCGATCGTCCAGCTCCTTGGCCCACACGGTGCAATAGGTCACTGGGCACCTTAACCCTAACCCCCCTAAAGTCTAAGCCCTAAACCCAACTTGTGGAATCATGTGTTGAATGTAGTTTTGGGGCCCGAGGCTTCGGTGAACACGTCCCCGTTAAGGGTGCCGGCACGCCTCTCCTGGGGCGGGCAGGGAGCTCAAGGTTTAGGGTTTAGGGTTTGGGGTTTAGGGTGTAGGGTTTAGGGTCCAACATGATGCGGGAGGACCTGAGTTAACCCTTCAGGGGGACACGGCCTAGGGCCTGCGTGTGCGAGGTGAGCCCGGCAACGCCTTGTGTGGCTGCTGTTGCCCACAGCGCATCACGAGTCTTGCGGCCCTCAAACCTAAAAACCCTAAAGCCCTAGAACCCCAAACCCTAAACCCTAAACCCTAAACCCTAAAATCCTAAAATCCTAAAACCCTAGAACCCCCAAGAAGCCTTCGGATGATCGGACTGGATGCACCTTTGACCGTCCCCCATCCTTGTGTGTGTCTTTCAGGTAGCCGGGTCCACCCCGGCAACAAGTTTCCTTTTGAACTGCTGAGTTGCATCAAATCAAGACAGAAGGCGTTGCTACGCAACAGCAGGCACGTGAAGAACATGTGCCCCAGGCATGGCTCCGGCATGTTGGCGTCTGTGCCGTACGCGGAGCATGTTCCAGGGGCTGGAGGGGAGGGAGCGTTTTTGACATTAGGTTTGACGGGAAAACGATGTGGGGGCGCTCAGGGGATCTTTGACAACAAGGCCCTGGAGGTCAGGCTTACTTGCAACCGAGCTGGGAAGCTCGACGTCGCAACCATGCCTGGCATGCCGGAAGATTCCGGTATTTGTCTGTCTGCATCAAACAAGAGCACCGCTCGCCAGCGGGGTCTGCGGGCACGCCCTCGCTCGTCAGGAAGGCCATGCATACTTGCGTGTACCTTACAAACAGCCAAGCTTTCAGGTGTGTGTGTGTGTGTGTGTGTGTGACCAGCTCAGCTACCATGTCCTTCTAAACGGCTCAGGGAGCACGTGAATGACGAGAAGAACGTGAACAATTCCTACGACCACGGGCTTCTTGAATGTCACTGGCCTGCGGGCCCGTCTTCACCCCTTCTTTTGCTCATGTGGACCATGCGTATCGGGGTGCGTATCGTGGCGCAGATTGGCAGGGTCTTGCATAGGCAAAACAGCAAGCTGCACCCTTCCGGAAACCGACGTTTTTGCGGTTGCTCGGGAGTCCATGCGACGTCCTTCTAAACTGCTCGGGGAGCATGTGAATGATTGTGCTCAGAACTAGGTCCCTTTTCTTGTTTTAGAAGGACATACAATTCCTACCACGGGCTTCTTGAACGTCACTGGCCTGCGGGCCCTTCCTCACCCCTTCTTTTGCTCCTGTGGACCATGCGTATCGGCGTGCATATCGTGGTGCAGATTGGCAGGGTCCTGCATAGGCAGAATAGCAATCTGCGCGCCCTTCCAGTAAATGACGTTTTTGGGGTTGCTCGGCAGTCCAAGCGGCTTGCGTGTACATTACAACCAAAGGTCAGCTGCCACGTCCTGCTAAGCTGTTCGGGGAGCACATGAATGACGAGAAGGACGTGAACAGTTCCTACCCGTCTTCACCCCTTCTTTTGCTCATGTGGACCATGCGTATCGGGGTGCGTATCGTGGCGCAGATTGGCGGGGTCTTGCATAGGCAAAACAGCAAGCTGCGCCCTTCCGGTAACTGATATTCTTGCGTGTTGCTCGGCAATCCTTGCGGCTTGTGTTTACATTACAAAAAGAGGTGTGTGACCAGCTCAGCTACCACGTCCTTCTAAACTGCTCCGGGAGCACGTGAATGATGAGAAGAACGTGAACAATTCCTACGACCACGGGCTTCTTGAACGTCACTGGCTTGCTGCAAAGGACTCGACGTTTGTGAGTCCCTGCTGTATGCTGAGCATTGAATATCTGACATCCATTGGGGAGAAGGGGAGGGAGAGCATGTGATGTTGGGTTTGACGGGAGTACGTTTTGGTCAGAATTAACGATTTCCATCGTCCCCTGCCCTTAAACATGGAAGTCTTTGACCACAAGGCCCTGGAGGTCAGGCTTATTTACAGCCGAGCTGGTAGGCTCGAAGCCTCAACCATGCCTAGCATGCCGGAAGATTCCGGCCTTTGGCCTTTGTCTTTGTCTGTCGGCATCAAACAAGAGCGCCGCTCGCCAACGGGGTCTGCGGGCCCGTCCTCGCCGCTTCTTTTCCTTGTGTCATGCGGACAATGCGTATCGGGGTGCGTCTCGTGGCGCAGATTGGCAGGGTCTTGCATAGCCAAAACAGCAAGCCGCGCCCTTCCGGTGACTAACGTTTTTGCGGGCTGCTCGGCAGTCCATGCGGCTTGCGTGTACCTTACAAACCGCCAAGCTTTCAGGTGTGTGTGACCAGCTCAGCTACCACGTCCTTCTAAACGGCTTGGGGAGCACGTGAATGACGTGAACGTCACTACAGGCTTGTTGCAGAGGACTCGATGTGTGTATGGATGCAAGTACCCCAACCAGCCTTCACCGGGCACTTGAGGATCGCTTTCGCACACGTTGTCGCAAAAAGCAAGTGCATGCCTGTCCAGCTTCTGACTCGCTGGCCCTGAGCCGTTGCAGGGGTGTAGAGACGCAATCTTTGGGTCGCCGAAGCTCTGAGCCACTCGTGCAGGCCGCATGCTCGCTTGGACATTGTCCAGGCTCCTGTTCGTCGTTCAGGGTTACCTGCCAGCTTGTGACCCGGCTCCTGTACCCGCTTCCGCCTTACACAGCTGCGATGTATTTCTGACGCCTGTGGCGCTGGCAGGCCCGCGCGAGCCTTCGATTGGCCGCACACTTCCTAGTGCACCGAGATTTGAGACATGATTCCCGCTGTGCCTCGACCACTTCAGGAGTGTGAGGTGTCGGATTGGATTGCCGCAGATTTGGAAGGCTGTTTTCTACGCACCTCGCGGTGACGCGACCTGGCCGGGTGTGGTCGCTTTTGGCGCAGCAAAGCAGGGGCCCCGCCTGAAGTCCGACACGAGGTGACGGCTGCGTTTGGTGGTCGGGTTTGGGATGCTTTCGGATGGCCTGGGCCCCGGGCCTCTGCTCAGAACCGGGAGGCTTCTGTGCTCTTCGCAGCAGTTCGTTGCCTCCGGGTGGCCGTGAGGTTTAACTGCATCTTTCTCACCTTAAGAGGCCCTTCTTTCGGCCCACCTCGCAAACAACCCAAGTGGCTTCGCGGCTTTGGCTTGGCGGCCCTCGTTTCGCAAGTGTCCTTCCAGGAAGATCGTGAACTCCAAGGGGGGTGCTTGCACATCCTAAACCCTAAGCCCTAAACCCCAAACTTTCCTAAACCCTAAACACTGGCCCTAAACCCTAAACCCTAAGGGCACGGAAAGGGTAGGACCCCGTGGCTGATGCCACAGACTGGACTTAATGGACAGTATGCAGGTTATGTCGCACTTCAAAAGGAAGTTTGCATGGCATTTCTTTAGAAGGTTTGGCTTTGCTCTTCTCACAGTCTCCTTCCAGGGTAAAGCAGCGACCTCTGCAAGCCGTTTAGCCCACGAGCTCTTGATTGAGCTCTTGGACCTCAGACCTCGCAAACCCACCTACCCTAAACCATCAGCCCTAAACCCCAAACTCCTCGCCCCTTCGGGAGCCTGTGCACTGCGCTGAACTGGGCAAGCTGCTTTCGTCTCAAGAGAACCCCTGGCCGTGCGTTCGGCGCGGCTTCATGCTTGTGGGTTTGGCAAGAAGTCTACCAACTTGTTTTTCTTAACCCCCTCGACCCTAGACACCCCCTACCTGGGCATTTAGGGTCTCTTAAGGGCAAGTGGGGGGTGTAGGTACTTATCCAAAACCCTAAGCCCCAAGCTAGGGCTTCTTGCAACTCCAGCTCGGGCTTCTGCGTTTGCCTCGCGCCGGCCCTACGCACGCACGTGAACCACACCTGTGCAGGGCTTCGGGATTCGGGTTTCCGGGTTGAGTCCTCCTCCATGAGCGATTGTTTCGACCGCGGCCTTCTCGACAGCCGGCGGCCGGTTTTGGGGCGGCCATTCCCTCGGCCCGAAACCCGAGTACCCTCTACCCTTAGCCCTCAGCCCCGGAAAAGGCCCTGCTCGCCTCTGACGGTTTCAGGGCTTAAACGCCACCTTCCTGAACCATGTCAGGATTGCCAGAAATGGTGGGAGCGAAAATATCTGTGCTGAACCATGTCAGGTGCCAAAGAAGAGGGGGGAGGCGTGGGGTGGAAAACTCCCGGCCTCTTGTTTTGGTAGCAGTTGCATCCTCAACGGTCTTTGGATGTTTCCGAGGCGATCCGCAGGCCTTTCGAGGTAAGTCTGAGAGGACGAGACGCTGAGACACTAAGGCTCCCCTAAACCCTAAGCCCTAAACCCTAAACCCCAAACCCTACACCCCAAGCCCTAAACCCTCAACCCTAAACCCCCTCAGGGTTGAGGGGTGCATCATGTGAAGATCCTTTTGAACCCCTGGCGCGGGGGCCGAAGCCTCTTGACTTCAAACCGGCCTGCGAGCGGCACTGCCTTTGTGGGGTGCTCTCACAGCTCCGCCTCCTAAACCCTAGCCCTAAACCCTAAACCCTATATAGCCCTAAACCCTAAACCCCAAACCCTAAACCCTAAATGATCCTTAAACCCAAAAGCTTCCTAAAACCCAAGAAGATGAAGAGTCCCTATCCTGCAACCCCCTTCACCAGTTTGCGTTGAGACCTCCAGTTCAACTCCAGGGGTGCATGCCTCAGTGGAGTAGATGACCCTTAGGAGTTTAGGGTTTACGTAGGGTTTAGGGTTTAGGGTTTAGGAGTTTAGGGTTTAGGAGTTTAGGGTTTAGGAGTTTAGGAGTGTAGGAGCCCGAGCAGGGCGTACAGGGACCTGAAGCTTTCAGGGGTTTAGGGGCCCGAGCTCGAAGTAGCCATGGCCGTTGAGGCCACTATGCATGCATTCGGATCCCAGGAGCAGGAACGGCCGCGAGGCTAGTGCAGGCTGCGTAGGATCGCAGAATCTGTTCGCAGAAACGTTCCCCACTCCGCCCTGGGCCTACAGCTCCAAAGCCTCAACGACCCCCTAAGCCATAAGCCAGAAGCTACCCAGCCGTGTCACAGAACACGCTTCGGAGCGCGGGGGACTGACTATTGTTCGAAGAATCTTTGTGGTTCTTTCGTACGTCGATTCCCCATATCATCCCCTACAGGGGTGATGTAGGAGAACCCGGAAACCAAGTGTGATCGTGGATGGCTTGTTTGTGAGGTGATTGACAGCACGGGCAATGGAGCCGTTCTGCCAGTTCCCACCGCCTTTTCAACTCGGACCCCGAGTTCTTTTTCAGCACTTTCGCCTGTGGAGAGGAGCTGTGCGTGTGGGGCCAGGGCTATACGGAGCCTGACGCGATTTCCCAACTTCATGCGGCTGAGCACGAGCTTGTGCAACCGATCTTTGTCAACCATGCTGCTTCGAATCCTCGAGAAGCTGCTGCTGATCTCCCAGCTTATGAAGCATCCTGCAGTGTATGGGGCGACTACTCGACGGTATGTCCTCCAAAACCATGGACTTTCAAGGAGCCGAGCAGCTCAGTGGTCGGTGCACTTGTGCCAGCAGCTGCCCTCGTGTGCCCACGACATGCCGGAGCCATGTGGCGTGTGACTCGCAGGAAAGCTCACAGGAGGGTGTCGTCTGTCTGACCAGCGATGAGATGCACGATGGGTGTATTGAGCCACACAGGCGCACACACGTTGCTTCCTTTCAAGGAGCAGGAACACAGGTCAAACTACAATCTTGATCATGGCCGGCACACATGAACTCCCTGATTGTTCAAAAGCCTTTGCGGTTCAGCGTCACGCAATCATACGCAACCAGGAAGTTGCTTGAAGGCTTCCTGCTGCAGATCTCCCAACCGCAGCCGCCGAGCTCACAACGCACCCTGCGATGAGAGCGCCGACTGCATAAAGCGATGCCCTCCCGCAACGTGGCTTCAAGGGGAGTTCCTTCACAAGAACCTTGCCTACGAAGTGAAGGCGGCCCTATTTGCTTAGGGTACCCGCAACGGGACCCTAATTTGGAGAAGTGGCTTCAAGGGTGCGCTTGCCGCCCGCCAGTGCCCACGACACGTGGGAAGGACATGGTGTGACTCGCCGGCAGGCTTGCAGGACGGTGTCGTCCTCTTGATCCGGGATGATCTTCACGATGGGTGCATCGTGCCCCACATAGGCAGGCACACATTGCCTCCTTTCAAGCGCGCCAGGAAGACATCTGACCTTGCATGCTTCAAAGCACGGGTTTCGCACTTAAGCCGAGGCAGACGGGCAGTTTGAAGCCCACGCCTTGGATTCCTTTGAACGCCCGCGCTTTTTTAAGTTGCCGCGGCTAGCCCCTTAGCTGTTGAGTCCCAGAGGAGCTTCATGCGCTGCACACAGGTGAAGCTTGTCAGCTGAGCAGAAGGGGAGCAGGCTCTCAGCACGGCTCTGCAGAGTTGTGGGGGGGTCCCTCGCGGGGTTTTGGTGCTTGGCCCTGGCGCCCCTGACATTGAGACCCACAAAGAATCCCAACTCCAGATTCCTACGCCCTGAGCCCGCATGATAGTCGGGGGGGTACCAGAATCCCTAGTAAGGGCTGTTAGTATCAGGGGGAACTAAGCCTCGGGTCCATGGTTCTGGCTTTGACTTCAGGTGCGCATTGCAGGACAGGAGCCCTGTCCAGCAGAATCGCCCTTGCCGCCTTAGCCTGAGTATGTCTCCTTCCTTGGACTGTGGGCTTCTTGAAGGTTTGGGTCGTGTGGTTCGCTTGTGGGTTTGATGGTTCAGGGCTTTCCGCCGCAAGGACGGCAGCGCGCTTGTCAGGTGTGTCTTTGCGGGAGCACCGGGGGTGCCACCACCGTAAAGCTCCCTTGGGTTCATCCACTTCGCTTCCCTTTCCCTGTGGATCTGCTGCGCTTATTTTCAGACCCCAAGCCCTACCTGAGAGGCTGAGCTACCCAACAGAGCAGGCCACGATACCTCCCAAAACAGGGAACTTCGGCCTGAAAATTCAGCTGGGCTAAAGCCGTGCCTCCCAGAAAGCGCGACATGCCCGACCTTCCTGAGCTCCGCACCTCCACGAAGACTCCGTCGCAGGGTTGTGGTGTCTAGGTTTCGTGGTTAGGGTGTCGGGGTCTTCGGCTTAGGACCCCGGAGGACCCTTCCCGGGTGATTCGGCTGCTAGGCAGGGGGGCTCAGGTTGTCGGGCGTTCGGAAAACGACCCGCGGTGACGAGGGGACGGTGGGAGGGAAGCCTGGCGCCCCGTAGCTGCGCCCAGGATGTCGGGCTTTAGGATCGTGCAGATCGGCCCTGGCAGGCTTTGGGGGGGGGGGGGAAATCGAAGCACCTCCCAAAGAACCTCCCCCAGAATTCTCACAACCGCTAAACGATGTCAGGAGGAAGCTGGCTCCAGGCGGGTGAATCTTGCCTTTTTAAGCCTGAGTCTGCATCTCAGCGCTGAGAGGCGAGTTGCGAGCTTCTCACCAGCTATATAACCCAAGCCCCCTGCACTTTCTAGGAAAAATTCTCCCCAGCCTCCTAAAGGCGCCTAAACCCCAACAGTGGCTAAGGCTAAGAGCCACACCTTGAAGGCCCAACGAGGTAGGGTCAGGCTTCGAGCACCAGTGGTGCTCAGATGGGCGGTTCTCTACTCATATGCCCTTTGAAGGCCCTGAGCCCTAAAGGCCCCTCTTTTGGGTCCATCCTTTTCGGGTGCCACGTTTCTCAAAAGGGGGACCCCCCTCCCCCTCTCCCGCGAAAACAGGCACAGAACAAACTCATTCGGCCCGGAAGAGCCCCCAGCTGCGCGGCCTGAGCCTCAGAGGAGCCCCAGAAAGTTTCTAGGTCTCATTCAAAGAAGAGAGAAGCGCTTGAAGCCTTGACACGCTGAGCGGCAGGGTGCCCTTCCTGCCCTCCGCTTTGAGACATGGGCCTCAACCTTAGGGGCATGACTCCATGGGCCTCAACCTTAGGGCAGAGGTCCCTTTAACCCTAAACCCTAAACCCTAAACCCCAAACCCTAAACCCTAAACCCTAAACCCCAAACCCCTAAGTTGAGGGTGGAGGCTGCCTTTTTCCACCACCTGGGCACCTTCAGCGGCTCCTTAGCTCTTCACGACTCCTCCCTGTAGCCGAAAGAGCACCAAGGTCGCGCCCCTGCCCAATCCGCATGAGGAATACCCGAATACTTCCTGGTTTAGGGTTTAGGGTTTAGGGTTTAGGGTTTAGGGTTTAGGGTTCCCTTATCTGGCATCCCCAGCAGCCTTTAGGCCTCCTCGAAAATAGGCACCCCTCAAAATCTTTGAAACCTTTCTGCGGTCTAAGAGCTCCGAGAGTCAGGTCAGAGTCGGGACTCCCGGCGGGGGGCCTTTTGAACGACAGCTCCATATGACGGGGCGGCAGCTCCCCACGTCCCTCTCTCTTCATCCCCTTCGTGGCTTGGACAGGAGGCTCTTAGCATTAGGGGCACCATGAAGCCAAGGTAGCGATGAGAGAATCAGTCCCCAGATGACCGTCTGGACTGTGAGTGGGGCTGTGATGGGGACGATGGGCCGATGAGTTCGTGCAAGCTGTGCGTCGTCCTGTTCGGGTTCATTCAGGTGTCTGGCCAGCATTCGCCGCACATCCTCGTCCTACGTGACTAGCTTGCTGTCGTCCATCTCGGAGCTGACAAGTCAATTGAAGCAGTGCATGGGCAGCAGTGCAGGCATAGCAGCAAACAGGTCAGCCCACTGACGGCCTCTATGCTGCCGCGCGCAGCGCCACGATGGATGCATAGGCATGGGCAAGCAAGTCGAACATACCGTACGTTCCGAGCCACCACGGGATTGTCCGTGCTTGCCCGGGAAAGTTTGGTCGCGGATGGAAGCTGACCGACAAGCGCGTGCTGTCTTCTGTTCTAGCAAGGCCAGTGTCAGTTCTCGGTCAAAGGGTTCTTGTTCAACGGGAGCATTGGCGTCGTCCATTGCACTTGGTGCAATAGCTTAACCAGCCACCCAAAAAGTCCCGACTGCAAGGCGTTGGGTTTGTGCAGTGCCTCCTTAATAATGCTGGCTGGCGATGCCTCCGTGTTCACTGCGGGCCCGTAGGCCTTGAGTCATGCGGGCATCATGCAGAATCTCCCTTGCAAGGCATCCAGGCACACGACGCGGACCCCTGCGCCCACCACTGCACATTGCCAAAGTTCACGCTCCGGAGCAGTTCTGTCGAGGCTTGCTACGCACCAAGGACCAAGGATCTCCGCAGACCCTGTCAAAAGCGCGCTCACCGCATCCGTCTGTGCTTGGATGAGTTGAAGGTGGCAGCTGGGCAAGCTGCCCAGGATACACCCTGCAGTGTCCCACTGTTGCGAGCCAGGAGCTTGCACTGTAAGTGTCGGTTGATGTGAGGGTGGGGCTGGCCACTGTGCGCCGTTCACAGTTGCTGCCTCATCCCATGGCTTGGCTTGCGAGTTACTGACGCCTGCACGACCGACGCGACCATCCGGATCGTGAATGGGGCTGTGATGGGGACGATGGGCCGATGAGCTCTTGCAAGCTGTGCGTCGTCCTGTTGGGGTTGGTGTCTGGCCAGCATTCGCCGCACATCCTCATCCTGCGGACTAGCTTGCTGTCGCGGTTCTCGTTGACCGTCGTCAAGTCAATTGAAGCAGCGCACAGGCAGTAGTGCAGGTATAGCAGTTAGCAGGTCAGCCCATTGACGGCCTCTATGCTGCTGTGTGCAGCGCCACGACACATGCATATGCATGGGCAAGCATGTCGAACATACAGTCAGTTCCGAGCCACCACGCGATTGTCCGTGCTTGCTCGGGAAAGTTTGGTCGCGGATGGAAGCTGACCGACAAGCTCGTGCAGCCTCCTGTTCTAGCAAGGCCACTGTCAGTTCTCGGTCAAAGGGTTCTGGTTCTACGGGAGCATTGGCGTCGGAAGCATTTGGTGCAATAGCTGGTGCAATAGCTTAACCTCCCGCCCAGAACGTCGCGAGGGCGAGGCGTTGGGTTTTGGGCGTGCCTGCTTAGTTGTGCTGGCTTGCGATGCCTCCGTGTTCACTGCGGGCCCGTAGGCCTTGAGTCATGCGGGCATCATGCAGAATCACCCTGGCAAGGTATCCAAGCATACGCTTCGGACCCCAACACCCAACGATGTGTGGGTAGTTAGTCCCGTCCCCTGAAACCTGAGAAGATCACAAGAGCTGCAGGGATCACCGTGTGCCAACACAACTTGCGCATGACTGTCCTGGATGCCGGGCTGGTGGGGAGACGGAGAACGGAGCACTAGGCTCTCACATCGCCGCGCGTGGATGCGCTTTGCACCTGCAACTTGGCCAAAGGGACTCTGACCTGGACTTCCAGAGAACCTTAGGTGCCCGCTGGCAGCTAGCAGAGCTACGGAGCGAGGGGGTGGCCTGACGCTTTGCGTACACGGGCCCTGCGACGCTGCACTTGCAACAGAGGAGATAACACAGGAGCCGGGCGAATTTCCTGGGCTAAAACTGAAGCTGTGAAGTGCTTTCGTGCACCTGTAAACCCAAAGAACCCTCCTTAAAGGGGCGTTACAGGGGGCGCGGAGGGTGGTTGCGAGGTTCCGGCAGAACCATGGCTGGCCATCCCGACCTCCCACATGTGCGCTTCTCTAAGCCGGGTGTTGGCTCTCCCTCAGTTCTGAGCATGCTCATCGCGCTTTCATGTTTGTAGCCCAAGATCAGCATCCCGGCTCACCTCAGCGTGCCGCTTAGTGTTCCGAGACGCCCAGGCCCTAACCCCCTCTTTATAGGGCTCCGGTGATCTCTGTGAAATGTGCCACTCTGCGCCCGGCTCCGCATCAGGCCCACAATGACAAGCCTCGGGTTCAATAGGCTTGGCGTCCCGGGGAGTTCTGCTCGATACTGTGCTCGACATGTACTCAGCGTGACAACCGATGCCCCTATCTTGCATGGCGCGCGATGCCCCTCCCAGCAAGCATCGGCGTGTCACATGGTGCCCCATGCCTTGCCCCCGAGTGAGCAACGAGGTCTCGGTGGCAGGACTCGTGGGATACGGATCGCTGAATGGGCCTACGTGGCGGAGAGGGGGACGAGGGGGGGGCGGTTGCGCCCTGGCTTGCGGCTGAGCCCTCGTATCGCTTGTGTTCAGGGCGCAGGGAAGATCTTGGCCAGCTTTACGGGAGACGCCCCGCCTTCGCAGCTCGACGCCCAGGAGGACTCGGACCTCCTCTCTGTAGGGCCCTTGCGTGGCTTGGGGTGACGGCTTTGCAAGCCGCGCTCCTGGCGAGACTTGAAGAAGTGGCGAAGGTCTTAGGGGCGCGCTTTTGGGCCCCCGGCCTCAGGCCCCACCCTGGGTGCACAGCTCCGGTTCAGGCCCCCGCTGCGCACATCACCGCACGTCTGCGCACACCTGCGCAACCGCTCTTGAGTTCACAGAGGCCTCGGTGCTGAGACCCAGAACCTAACTTGTCTGACCCTCGGAATGCGTCGGCTTTTCAAGCAAAAAGGGTTGTCAGTTCCAGCGAGTGCAGCCCCTCAGATGCTTTCGTGCGTTTTCTTTTTCAGGTCCCTTGGTAGGTGAGGAGGTTAGATGTATGTGTGACCCTAGTTAGAGAACTCTATAGGACCATGCTACCGACGATGCCGCGGGATGTGCTTTGTTGGAGAGCACTTCGGCTCGAAACTCATCACGTCGTGCTGGCTCCGCGTCGTTGAAGGAAGCTCAAGGAAGCCATGGCCGATGCCGCCGAAGCCCTCGTGCTCCGCGGCCCTTCGCAGACGGGAAAGTCGACCTTCATGAACATGGCGCCCCGGCTGCACGGCATCGCGGCACAGACGTGGCCTGCCGTCTCGCCCCCAAGGTTTTCGTTTTTTCATTTTTTCAGCACAAGGCTTTCTAAACATCTTTATCTTTGCACGCCCACCCTGGCTGAGGTGCTGCTGGATGGTGCTGCACGCGGAGTGGCTGTGGCGACTGGGGACGGCTCTGGCGAGTCCGTGACCCACGACGTGGCGACTCGCCAGACGTCCATCGGCCTCGTGGCAGATGGCCGGCGACAACGACTCCATGATGCGCTTCACCGACGAGGAGGCCGGGATGCGCTATGCGGCGGGGGTGGCGGCCCTCAATGTCCAGCGGCTGAAGTTCTTGGTCTTTGAGAGCTTGGCGTCTCCCGCCGTGCAGTTGCGGAGGTCGCTGGCATCCCTTGTGACCATCTTCGGTGCTGCCGTCCTGCCGGGCGTAGTGGTCGTGGCCTCGCAAGCGGACCTGCGCACGGGTCCCGCGCGCGAAGTGCGGCTGCAGGCCCTGCGCGCTGTCATGGCCGAGCAGGGCGTCGCCCAGTTGGTGGTTTGGCAGCATGGGGAGAGCCTAGATGCAGCCGGCGTGCAGGCAGAGCTCGCAGAGCTGCAAGCGGCCCTCCGCCAAGTCCCAGGTGAACAGGGAAAGTCGTCTGTGGGCCCAAAATGTCCCTCGATATCCCTGTCCCCCTCCTGTCCCCTTCACAGGTGTCTCTACGTCGGCGTTGGAAGACCTCTGGCAGCGGCAGCGGAGCCGTGCGCAGGAGCTCTACGATCGCCAGCCCGCGCGCACGAGGGTCGTCCAAGTGGAGGAGGAGCAGCTCGCACGCAAGCATGACATCATCAGCACGAAGCCATGAAATGCCATGAAGCTGCTTTTTCATGGAGTTTTCACGGCTGAGGGTTTGCGATGCTTTGGTCATCGCGTGTCGTTGAGACGCCTGCTTTCGTCAGGTGTGCGGAGGAATACATCGACCAGGAGGACTACGAAGAGCAGGAGCCCTACACCGCTCACGAGGCCTACACGGAGCAGGAGCCGTACACAGAGCAGGAGGCGTATCAAGAGAACGAACCCTACACGGAGACGGTGTATCAGAACATCCCAGTGGACGTGCAGCATACGAAGAGACGAGGGGGCCTTGCCGGGGCTTTAGGAGGCAGGAAGACCTACACAGTTCAGGAGACCAGAAGCGTCCCTGTCCAAGTGCAGAAGCTGAGGTCAGTCACCCGGCACCGCGACGTGACGCGTTACCGTGCCGTGCAGAGGACGCGCGAGGTGACACGGTACCGGCCGGTCACCAGGCAGAGGGGCGTGACCCGCTACAGAACTGCCACGCGGATGGTGGACCGCAACGTCGAGTACTTCTTGCCGGTGGAGGACTTCTACAACCAAGCCCTGGAGCAGATCCTGGGCGAGGTGCGCGCGGGGTTCCGGGCTCCCATAGACAGCATTCGACCCGAGGACTCGGTTTCTCAGGTGAGCGTGGCAGCCAGCATTCCTGGGATTCCTGGGCGTGCTCCATCAGATGACGATTCTTGGTCCTTCATCTCCTCTGCTCGCGCCGGGCCTCAGTGCTTCCTGCCCGAGGCGCTCTTCCAGGTGAGTGCAGGCGGCTTGGACGACACCTACTTCCTCCACGCCCAGCATTTGGCCCCCGGCTCATGTGTAATGGCCGCAGATGGGCAGACTGTCCGGGTGACGCGGGTGGTGGAGCACCAGGTACCAGAAATCCTGGAGCTCCGAACCGGTGCCTACACGGCGCCTCTCCGAATTTCCCCAACCCACCGTGTGGTCACGCCTGGCCAGGGCCAGACAGAAGCGTAAGCCCAAAGCTTGCGGCCAGGCGACCTCATCCTCTGCAGC
>CAJNDS010000030.1:87500-90000 GCA_905221605.1 Symbiodinium natans
GCTGGGCGCCCGCAACCCGCCCTGCCCAAGGACTTGTGCCCAGGATTTCGAACCCTCAGCCCTGTACCCTCAACCCTAAACCCTAAAAACCCAAAAACCTTAAACCCTGAACCCTAAACCCTAAACCCTAAACCCTAAACCCTGAACCCTAAACCCTAAACCCTACACCCTAAAACCCTAAATCCCTAAAACCTCTGAGTCTTTGGATGAGAGTTTCCCCTTTTGAAAGACGAACGAGAGCCAGAAGAGCCGAAGCTGACATCGTTCCGGCAGTGCTTGTCAGCCTGCCTTAGCGATTCTGTGTGCTCTATACCTCCTGACCATCCCTAAAATCCCTGAAACCCTAAACCCTGAAGCCCTAAACCCTAAACCCTAAACCCTAAACCCTAAACCCTAAACCCTAAACCCTAAACCCTAAACCCTAAACCCTAAACCCTAAACCCTAAACCCTAAACCCTAAACCCTAAACCCTAAACCCTAAACCCTAAACCCTAAACCCTAAACCCTAAACCCTAAACCCTAAACCCTAAACCCTAAACCCTAAACCCTAAACCCTAAACCCTAAACCCTAAACCCTAAACCCTAAACCCTAACCCTAAACCCTAAAGCCCTAAATCCCTAAAGCCTCAACCCTGAAGTCTGAGTCCCTAGATCTTATGTCCTAAACCCTAACCCCCCTTAAACCCTAGATTCCTAAATCCTAAACCCTAATACCTTACAACCTGAACCCATACCTTCGACCCCCTCATCAAACACTTAAGATCGTGCAGTTGCAGGATGAGGGTTTAGGGTTTAGGGTTTAGGGTTTAGGGTTTAGGGTTTAGGGTTTAGGGTTTAGGGTTTAGCCCCAACCCCCAACCCCCTGACCCCTAACCACTAACCCCTAACCACTAAACCCTAAACCCTAAACCCCAAACCCGAAACTCCCAAAGGCTGACATGGGTGCTGAGACATGGTGCGAAACAGGCCAGGTATGGGGTTTCGGGTTTAGGGTTGAGGGTTTAGGGTTTAGGGTTTACGGTTCAGGGCTCAAACCCGAAAGGCCTGAATCTCTACACCCTTCAGGGGTTTAAGGTTTAGGGTTTAGGGGTTTAGGGGTTTAGGGGTTTAGGGGTTTAGGGGTTTAGGGGTTTAGGGGTTCAGGGGTTCAGGGGTTCAGGGGTTTAGGGTTTAGGATTTCCCTTGAGGACTTCGTTCAGGGCTTCGTGCTGGGAAAGGGTAGGCGGGGCAACTCACGCGGTGCATTTCAGTCGCGTTGTGCAACCCTAAACCCTAAACCCTAAACCCTAAACCCTAAACCCTAAACCCTAAACCCTAAACCCTAAACCCTAAACCCTAAACCCTAAACCCTAAACCCTAAACCCTAAACCCTAAACCCTATAAAAACCCTAAACCCTAAACTCTAAACCCTAAACCCTGCTTCGAGGCCTTATAATCACTGCAAAAGCCTAAGCCCCAAACTCAGCCCTAAATCCTGAAGCGCTTGGGGGCTGAGGGGTTTGGGCTTTAAACCCTAAACCCTAAACCCTAAACCCTAAACCCTAAACCCTAAACCCTAAACCCTAAACCCTAAACCCTAAACCCTAAACCCTAAACCCTAAACCCTAAACCCTAAACCCTAAACCCCAAGCCCTAAACCCTAAACCCTAAACGCCAAACCCCAAACCCTAAACCTTAAACCCTAAACCCTAAACCCTCAACTCTAAACCCTAAATCCTAAACCCTAATCTCCAAACCCTAAACCCTAAACCCTGGTCCGAAACCTTAAACCCGAAACCCGTAAGCTCAAAGGGTTTTCGGGTGTTGGACGCCTTCTCGGCCTCCAGCTGAACATCAACATCCACCGGCACGGTTGGGTTGCGGTGGACGACCTGCTGAAGTTGAGGCGCCCAGCCGTGAGTTTAGGGTTCAGGGTTTAGGGTCAGGGTTTAGGGTTTAGTGTTTCGGGTTTAGGGTTTAGGGTTTAGGGTGTGGGGTTTAGGGTTTAGGGTTTTGGGGTTTAGGGTTTAGGGTCACTTCTCAAATGTATTATGTTTTTTTGGGTACCCTAAATATTAAGTGCCGCCTTATAATGGCAAGCCCCCTTTAAGAGAATTCCCCTGTATGAACCATTTGGGGTTTCCGGGTTTTGGAGTATAGGGTTTGAGGGTTTCTGGGTTCTTGGGGTTGACTTTTCTTTCCCCTAAGCCCTAAACCCTAAACACGGGGGTAGGTACCTAGAGAACCTTAGGGAAGCTTAGGGAGCCTTAGGGAGTAGTGGGGGGAGTATTAGGGAACCTTGCGTTACACACCCCCTTGAACCCTAAACCCTAAACCCTAAACCCTAAACCCTAAACCCTAAACCCTAAACCCTAAACCCTAAACCCTAAACCCTAAACCCTAAACCCTAAACCCTAATCGTTTTCTGGATTTTCGGCCAAAACCGAGCCTTCACCGATAGGGGCTTCTAAACCGTAGGGTTTAGGGCCCTAAGAGCATAAAGGGCCTATTGTGGGCCTTA
>CAJNDS010000030.1:95000-130000 GCA_905221605.1 Symbiodinium natans
TCTCCAGATACGCTCCCAGGGCCTGAAACAGATGGGGCGCAATAACGTCCACCTCTGTCCGGAGCTCGGGGTGTTGGGGTTGCAGGGCCCCGGGCTGTGGTTTAGGGTTTAGGGTTTAGGGTTTAGGGTTTAGGGTTTAGGGCTAGGGTTTAGGGTTTAGGATTTAGGGTTGAGGTGTGGAGGATTCCCTTCGAGAGATGCTGGTTGCAGGGGCGACTGAGAGAGCTTCAGGGTTTCAGGGTTTAGGGTTCTGGACTTAGGGTTTTCAAAGCCTACAACCTAACCCCTAAACCCTAAACCCTAAACCCTAAACCCTAAACCCTAAACCCTAAACCCTAAACCCTAAACCCTAAACCCTAAACCCTAAACCCTAAACCCTAAACCCTAAACCCTAAACCCTGAACCCTAAACCCTAAACCCTAAACCCCAAACCCTAGAGAGAGGTCCTCAACATCCTTGGATTTGGGAGCCCTGCACCCTGAGGTTTCGGGATGCCGCTTCTGGGGGGGGATTTTCCGGTCGAGGGTTCAGGGTTTAGGGTTTAGCGTTTAGGGTTTAGGGTTTAGGGTTTAGGGTTTAGGGTTTAGGGTTCAGGGTTTAGGGTCTAGGGCCGAAGCCCCAGAGACTTTCTTTGAGCCCAGGCAAGGGCTTGCCTGGACGTGGTGCAGGGCGCCCAGAGCAAAAGCAAGAGCGTAAACCCTAAACCCTAAACCCTAAACCCCAAACCCCAAACCCCAAACCCCAAACCCCAAACCCCAAACCCCAAACCCCAAACCCCAAACCCCAAACCCCAAACCTTAAACCCTAAGAAAACCCTAAACCCTGGATGTTTTTCTTTAAAGAATGTTCCTCAAGGTTTAGGGTTTTAGGGTTTAGGAGGCCCCTGAAACCCCCGCAAAAGGGTGTTACATTCGAGGCACTGGAGGGGCCCGCTGTGGCTTCCGGGCTAATTTGGGGGCCTCCCTTGGTTTTGGGGTTTCTCCCTTTTGCCAGAGCCCACCTGTCCGCAAGCAGGGCTTTCGGTTGAAGGCCTTCTGGGCAGTTTGGATTCGATGCTCACAGAGAGCTTCGCGCCCGCTTCGGGCGGTCCCCTGTTCCCAAAACCCAAAACCCAAAACCCAAAACCCTAAACCCTAAGCCCTAAACCCTAAACCCTAAACCCTAAACCCTAAACCCTAAACCCTAAACCCTAAACCCTAAACCCTAAACCCTAAACCCTAAACCCTAAACCCTGCATGAACCCCTTGTGCAACGCATCGCGCAGCCGATGGCGTGTGTGTGGATGCTGGGCCTGAAACCAAGCCTGTGCTGGTACACAAGCCCCGGGCCGTGGCGTGCCGTCCCATGTATATGGCCTCCCTCCGTTGTAAGAGGTCGGGAGAGGGTTTAGGGTTAGGGTTTAGGATTTAGGGTTTAGGGTGCAGGGTTTAGGGTTTAGGGGTTCAGGGTTAGGGTTTAGGGTTTAGGGTTTAGGGTTTAGGGTTTAAGGTTTAGGGTTTAGGGTTTAGGGTTTAGGGTTTAGGGAGGAGCTTCAATCCCTGGGAGGTAGAGGCATCGGTAGGCAGTGGTGGCCTGGTTTCGGGCTACGTTTACAAACTCACGCGCGTTCACCGTGCGGCGCTGAGGATCTCCGTGAGGCCCTAACCCCTAAACCCTAAACCCTAAACCCTAAACCCTAAACCCTAAACCCTAAACCCTACACCCTAAACCCTAAACCCTAAGCCCTAAACCCTAAACCCTAAACCCTAAACCCAGGGGCAACAATCTGACAAAGAACCTCAGAACCAAAGCCATCCTGAGCAGAACAACTTCTCGACTTGAGGGCCTTACCCCGAAGCCCCCCAAACCCCAAAGCCCTAAACCCTAAACCTTAAACCTTAAACCCTAAACCCTAAACCCTCAACCCTAAACTCAAACCCTAAACCCTAAACCCTAAACCCTAAACCCTAAACCCTAAACCCTAAACCCTAAACCCTAAACCCTAAACCCTAAACCCTTAACCCTTAACCCTTAACCCTTAACCCTTAACCCTTAACCCTTAACCCTTAACCCTTAAACCCTCACCCTGAAGCGATTTGGGCCTCAAGCATCCGACCTCCAGGTCGTCAGCGGAATGCGCAGTGACGCCAACGTTGCCATCTACGTCTCACCTGTGAAGGAGCGGGGGTGTGCACTCTGGGCGCTCTAAAGCCTCTAAGCCCCAAAGCCTCAAGCCCGAAAAACCCTAAACCCTGCATCCGAAGGCTCTAAACCCTGAAAGCTGAAACCCTAAACCCTCAACTCCATAAACCCCGAAACCTTGAAGTCTAGACGGCTACTTGTGGGTCGAAGCAAGGGGGTTGAGAGTTTGGGTTTCGCGGGTTTGGGTTTCGCAGGTTCAAGGGATTTCAAGTGTGCTCACACGTAATTTCGAGGCTTGCACGGTTTAGGAGTTTAGGGTTTAGGGTTTAGGGTTTAGGGCTTTTCAGGCCGTTAGAGGGCTTTACGGGCTTAGGGATGTTGAGGGGGTTTTCGGCTCAAACCTTACAGGTTCTTAGTAGGGAATGTGGGAATGACCCTAAAGTCCCCGAGTGTATGCCCTAAGCCCTAACCCCTAATAGGGTTTAGGGCTTAGGGTTTAGGGTTCGGGGTTTCCCATAGTGCAAGCACTACTTGGGAGGAATAAGGGAGGCAGCAGTCGGGGACACGAGGGGTAGGTGTTTAAAGGAGGTTGGGGACCATGTTCACAATGCAATGCCCTAAACCCCAAACCCCAAACCCCAAGCCCCAAACCCCAAACCCCAAACCCCAAACCCTAAACCCCAAGCCCCAAACCCCAAGCCCCAAACCCCAAACCCTAAACCCCAAACCCCAAACCCCAAACCCTAAACCACAAACCCCAAACCCCAAACCCTAAAACCTAAACCCTAAACCCTAAACCCTAAACCCAATGTACTGCCATTGCAGGCGATTGCCAAATACGGGCAGCGCTTTCACGAAAGTTCCAACGGCCGGGGGCGCGGGTGTTGAGGGTTCAACCAAAAACCCTAAACCCTAACCCTAAACCCTAAACCCTAAACCCTAAACCCTAAACCCTAAACCCTAAACCCTAAACCCTAAACCCTAAACCCTAAACCCTACAACCCTAAACCCTAAAGCCCTAAACCCTCTTTAGTTTTGGGAGGTCTTGAATGAAAGGGGCTGGCTGTTGTTTTGGGGCGGCAGCCGAAAACGCCCTAGACACCCGAAGGCTTTGCCATCAGAAGGTTCAAGAGTTTAGGGTTTAGGGTTTAGGGTTTAGGGTTGGCGGCTTCGGGTTCGAGGGGTAAGGTCTTAAGGGATTGAGGGTTGAAGGGTTGTGAAGTTGCCTTCGCTGGCATGTATTCCCCCCCCACTTAGGGACAGGAGGAGTTCGAAGCTGAAGCATCAAGGGATTCAGACTCGTACCCCTAAGGTTATACCCCTAAAGGTTCCCCCTCATATACTCCTAATATGGACCTTCTATTCCCTCAGGGATCCTAAAAAAAGGGACCCCAAAATCCAAGAACCTTGAGGGTCCAAGGAGCCCCTAACCCTAAACCCTAAACCCTAAACCCCAAACCCTAAACCCTAAACCCTAAACCCTGTGCGCCCACTACGGGGTGGGTCGCGGGCCTATGGTCGCTGCCGATGGTGGCTTCGAGCGATGGTGACGTCTTCGGGGTTTAGGGTTCAGGGTTTAGGTTTTTAGGGTTTTAGGGTCTAGGGTTTAGGGTTTAGTATCTGCCAGGGTTGACCCTGCGAACAGGGACGGAGGGGGACATCGAAGCCGATGCAGGCATCGTGGACCTCGTCAACCTGTTCCTGGCATTTGCGGTGGCTCGGGCTTCGCTTAAATTAATCTTCCCCTGAGCCCCAAGCCCGGAAACCTAATTATCTTCGACGCTGGAGCCAACCTAAACCACCGCTGATCACCTAGTTGGGAGTTAAGGGTTTAGGATGTAGGGTTCAGAGTTAAGGGTTAAGGGTTTAGGGTTTAGGGTGAAAAGTCCAACAGACCCCCAACCAGAAAAGTTGTTGCGCTAGCGCATGGCAAATTTCTACCAGCAGTCATCCCCCCTTACCGCGTTCCCCGATAGTCATGTTGTTTGCAGTACCCGCTCAATCCTGCTATTTTACCGGCTTAGGGTTCAAAGCTTCAGAGCTAGCAAAAAGCGCCTTCTATATATCCCCCCTAAACCCTAAACCCTAAACCCTAAACCCTAAACCCTAAACCCTAAACCCTAAACCCTAAACCCTAAACCCCGGATACTAACTCCCCCCCCCCCCCCCCCCCAAATAATCCCTAAAGAGCCCCCAGGGTCCCTTATAAGGGTCCCTCCTTGAGTGCCTTTGAACAAAGGCAGCTTGCCACGCACAGGTGTCGTTCTGACCTCGACTGTGGCGCCCTGTTGCCTGGCTGCGGCAAGATAGGGGGAATAAAGACGAGCAGGGTTTAGGGTTTCGGGTTTAGGGTTTCGGGTTTAGGGTTTAGGGTTTACGGTTTCCCTTCTGGCCCCCTAGAAGACTCTACTAGAATAACCCCCTGAAGCCCTTTCTTTGTCTAGTTGCTATGGCCCCCGCGGTATGTAACTATACTCTAGTTACCCCCCCCCCCCCCCCCCCCCAACAAAAAAAAAAGGGAAAAAAGAAAAGAACCTACGAAAACAGTAAAGGTACCTAGATTAGCCATTGTTGGTTGGCCTGGCCTCCGTCTACCTGTAAGGCATGGGATGCAGTGGCACCCTAAACCCTAAACCCTAAACCCTAAACCCTAAACCCTAAGCCCTAAGCCCTAAACCCTAAACCCTAAATCTAACGGGCTGTCGCCCACAGCCGGGCACGCCCACCAGCAGCAGGACAACGGCAGCAAGCACAGCAGCAGCAACAGCAACAGCAACAGCAGCAGCAACAACAACAACAACAACAACAACAACAACAACAACAACAACAACAACAACAACAACAACAACAACAACAGCAACAACAACAACAACAACAAAAACAACAACAACCACAACAACAACAACAACAACCACAACAACAACAACAACAACAACAACAACAACAACAACCACAACAACAACACCAACAACAACACCAAACCAACACAACACAACACAACACCAACACAACACCAACACCAACACCAACACCACCAACAACAACAACAACAACAACAACAACAACAACAACAACAACAACAACAACAACAACAACAACAACAACACAAACACCGTGGAGGTGTTCATGTTCAGAAACACCGTGGAGGTGCATGGCCACACTGTGGAAGTGTGCATGTACAGTTTTCACGTTCGCAAACACCGTGGAGGTGTTCATGTTCAGAAACACCGTGGAGGCGCATGGCCACACTGTGGAAGTGTGCATGTACAGTTTGCACGTTCGCAAACACCGTGGAGGTGTTCATGTGCATGATCGTCAGCAGCTTACTCAGCCAACAACAACAACAACAACAACAACAACAACAACAACAACAACAACGCAAACACCGTGGAGGTGTTCATGTTCAGAAACACCGTGGAGGTGCATGGCCACACTGTGGAAGTGTGCATGTACAGTTTTCACGTTCGCAAACACCGTGGAGGTGTTCATGTTCAGAAACACCGTGGAGGTGCATGGCCACACTGTGGAAGTGCGCATGTACAGTTTTCACGTTCGCAAACACCGTGGAGGTGTTCATGTGCATGATCGTCAGCACCTTACTCAGCCAATAGTTGAACATTAGACGCGCGGGCGCGCGCGCGCGCGTGTGCGCGCATGTCGAGTGCCATGTTATGGAGTTATGCCAGCATCCTTCGAAATCCTGCCGCCCGAAACCCTTTCCGGAGCCGCTGATGCTGCTGATGCTCGCCCCCCGGGTCCCCAAAGAGAAACGAAGCCTCGATGATCGCACCCTGGCCCCCAACAACAAACAACGGCGCGGGCGGGCATGTATGGCGCCCTTTAAAGTCAGCTGAAAGAGCCATGGGACCAGGGTCCAGGGGCATGGGGTCATGGGACCATGGACCCTGCGGCCAAGAGCTACGGGACCATGGGGCCAGGAGCCATGGGCCATGGGGCCAGAGGAGCCATGGGTCCATGGGGGCCATGGGGGTCGAGGGGCATGGGGGAGCCATCGGCGGGGTGGGCGGACCCGGCGGAGCGACTTGGGGCCGGCCGGGCGTCATCCATGGGGCCAGGAGGGGGGGTGGGGCCATACGAGATTGGGGTCATGGGGGCATGGGTGGGGTGAGCGTAGCTGAGAGAACTTGCAGGCGCCATGGGGCCAGGAGCCATGGGTCCATGGCAGCCCTTTAAAGTCAGCTGAAAGAGGTAGAGCTACGGGGCCAGGAGCCATGGGGCCAGGGAAGCCATGGGCGCGCGCGGGAACTGGTGCGTTTCCCGCGCGCGCGCGCGCGCGCGCGCGGGTGCGCGCGCGTGTGCGCGCATGTCGAGTGCCATGTTATGGAGTTATGCCAGCATCCTTCGAAATCCTGCCGCCCGAAACCCTTTCCGGAGCCACTGATGCTGCTGATGCTCGCCCCCCGGTTTTTTAAAGAGAAACGAAGCCTCGATGATGCGCACCCTGGCCCCCCGCACGGCCGCGCATCATGAGCATCAGCGGCTCCGGCCTCCAGGCATGCGTGGCTTATAGGGGCATATGCCGGCCTCAAAACGGAAATGTCCGTAACAGCACGAAAACCACGGTATTTACAGCGATTTCTGTGTTTTCCAAGCTCTCAGCCGCATCCGAAACCCAAAACCCAACCCGCTGATGCTCATGATGCGCGCTCTTGTGGGGTCCTTTGGGGTGGCCAATGCCACCCAAAAAACATCAACAACGCGTGTTTGGCCAAAGTTGAAAAAGAGGGTCGATGATGCTCTCCGGGGTCGTTTTTGGGACCCCCCATGGGGCACCCAAAAAATGCGTCCAGGAGCCCAAATTCGGTGGGAAATAGCGCGTTTTTTGCGATAAAATTGTACCTGAAAATTGCTGCCCTTCGGGAGCCGCATTCGGAGCCGGATGTTGGGGAGCCAACCGGGTCAGCGGCTTAACCCCCCCCGTCATAGCTAAAGCTGACCACGGGCGTGCCCGGATTTAAGAGCCTCCGGCTCAAGCCGCCGACCCGCAGGAGAACAAGTTTAAGGATTGGGTTTGGGTGGGGGGTTTGGGGGGGTTTTTTCCAAAAGAGCCCTATGCCCTGTGCCAAACCGCCTATGGTCCATGAGTTTACGCGGTGTGGGTGGCCTGTTCCTCCACGGAAAAGCTGCCGGGAAACCCCCCCCTACCCCCACCCCCTCCTTTTCCCATCCAACGCCGCCAGGGTCGGCGGACCCCAACCTAAACCCTAAACCCGAAACCCTAAACCCTAAACCCTAAACCCTCAACCCTCAACCCTAAACCCTAAACGAGTGAGTGCCTTAAAGTCTTCAACTCCTCAAGCTCTGAGCCCCGCAGCCCCAAAACACTGGTAAACTCCACACTCTGAATACCCTAAACCCTAAACCCTAAACCCTAAACCCTACACCGTCCTTAGACAATTTGGTCTTTGCAACCCAAACCCGAAAACCTAAACCTGAAACCCTCAGCCCTGAGCCACAAGTCCAGACCGAACCCCCTGGATCCCTAAATCCTTAAATCCTGCAACCCGAAGCCCTAAACCCAAACCCTGACCCCTAAACCTAAGCCCTAAGCCCTAAACCCTAATCCCGAAGCCCTAAGCCCTAAACCCTAAACCCTAAACCCTAAACCCTAAACCCTAAACCCACACGCAACCAGGCTGCTTCACGCGAGTGGACTGGCGGGGGCACCCCAGGAGCTCCAACAAGTAGCACCACATGGAGCGTTCAGTAACAAAGGTTGAGGGTTTAGGGTATAGCGTCTAGGGTTTAGGGCTACGAGGACTCAGAGTAGGCCCCCATTCCCTTTTTCTTAGGGCAGGTTCCCTGATAGTTCCCGTGAAACACAAAAGGGCACCCTTTTTGCGAGCGCATCCTAACAAGCCAGGAGGGAATGCGGCATCGTTCGCGAAGCTGGCGGCTGCGAAAGATTTGGCGCTGGTGAAGATCGAAGAGTCACTTCGGCGTGGCGAAGACGAAATCTCCAAAGCTGCTGGCCGCCTCAAGTGGCTTAACTGTCAGTGCCATACCTGCGTGCCCTTCATCCTCAAGTGTGGAAACTGTCTTGGATGCATACGTGGAACTGGCAGTCACACGTGCGGTGTTCTGAGCACGGCTTCGGGCCGATGCGGCCGAGCAGCTCGTGCCTTCATCTTCAGTCGCGCATGATGGATCCAGTGAAATGGAGGGCATCGCAGCCTGGAAGAGGCACCAGGAACAGGAAAAGCTTGCCCACCGGGAGCTCAGCAAGCTTCAAACCGCTGACAGGAAGCACCAGCTCAAGATGGCTCAGTTGGCCGCTTTCGACGACAGCGAATCCCTGGCAAAAGAAGCGAAGCAACAAGCAGTGGACATGTTCCAAGCCGAGACTGGTCGCTTACCTGAGGGAATCAAGTCGGTTTCTGACCGCGCAAGCACCATTGTGCAGCAGGTCCAGATCCGCAAGGAACAGCTCCCTTACGATGTCTGCCCTCGCTGTGGATGTGGTATTGGTTGGATGAAGTGCCGTTTTCATGAAGGGCATGCCTGCATGTGGTGCAAAGCCGGCCGCAAAACTTGTTCCTGAAAAGAGAGCAAGCCGGCAGCCTCGTCTTCGGTGCCTTGTACCCGAGAGCGCAAGCGTGGCTCTGCTTACGTGGATGCCGTGACTCCGCCAAAGCCCAGCAGTGCTCCTCGGTTGGCCTCGGAGACTCTGACATACTTGTGAGAGGCGTCCTGATTTGAAGCTCTTCCGTACCGAAGCAGTAAGCCTTCTAATCCCCTTCTAAAGCCTTTACATGTCCACTAAAGTACTTGCCGTTGTTCCCGTCGTTTTTCGAGCAGTCAATGCAGCCGCTACACAGCAAGCGCGCTCAGAACCACACTCAGAAGCTGGCAGTCAAAAAAAGGCCGAGAGTTTGTAGGGTATAAGATGTCAAAGCCTCATGGTACTTGTTTGCTCTCGGATTTGTTGAATAACCGATGTTTGGAATATTGAATAACAAAATTTTGAAATAACCGATTTTTGAATAGCCGAAGGTCCACAGGTTCTGCCATGATCTGCCCGTTCCCCGGCAAGCAATACCCCAAACCCTGAACCCCTGGAACACAATCTACCCGAAAGTTGGAAGCAGCATGGTCGGGAGCTCATCCGTTCCCTGGACATTGTTCGCTTACTCATGGCCATACAGTGATGCACTAGGTTCTGCATGCTTGTTTGCTTCTTTATCACTAATGCGTGTCTTCTTTTGAGTCTCCGTCTCATCGCGCACCCTGGGATTCAAAACCAAAGGCGGGCCATTTGGGAGCCAAAGGCTTGTGTCTTTGTATCACTGTATCACTAGTGCTTGTCTTGTTTTGAATCTCCGTCGCCTCGCGCACCCTGGGATTCGAAAGCAAAGGCCACGTGGGAAGGTCACCCCAGCCGAGGCGCAAGACACCATGGCCGACCTCGCCCCCGGATCTCAGGCCATGCTTCGTGGGTCTCAAGAAGAAAGGAAGGCCACACGTCAGCGCCTGACGAGCTCGATGGCCTTACTGCCTGCCGACAGTTGGCGTTCCGTGGTCTCGATGGTTCCGAGTTGCAGGTTCCTCTTAACGACAACATGACAGACTTACAAAGATTAGCCTTTTGTTGTGCTCTGTCACACACTGATGTTCGAACGATTAGCTCCGGCGTTTTGTTAACTGGTTCAGTCGCTTGCCCATGATTCATGAACCGGCTGTATAGTGTTGTGGCAGTGCGGCAAGGAACAGTGCACTCTGCAAACCGTGTCTGCCAGCTTTGGTCCATGAGCATGGGACGGAATTGTTACTGTGCTGGTATGTGGCAAAGTCAACATTACATGTCATGTTGAAGTATTGTTGATACTTTATTCGTTTGCTTAGGGCAGCCTTTCTTCGAGCTCTGGTGGCAGTAGCTCCTGACTCAATATGCCGACGAAAGCCCAGGCTGCGTCCGGTTTGGCTGGGATGCAGGAGGCTCTTGAAGTCTTGGGATTTCCCGAGCTCCCGGTAGACCCCACTGCGGTAGATCAGGCGTTCAGGCGCCTGAGTCTGGGAGCGCATCCTAACAAGCCAGGAGGGAATGCGGCATCGTTCGCGAAGCTGGCGGCTGCGAAAGATTTGGTGCTGGTGAAGATCGAAGAGTCACTTCGGCGTGGCGAAGACGAAATCTCCAAAGCTGCTGGCCGCCTCAAGTGGCTTAACTGTCAGTGCCATACCTGCGTGCCCTTCATCCTCAAGTGTGGAAACTGTCTTGGATGCATACGTAGAACTGGCAGTCACACGTGCGGTGTTCTGAGCACGGCTTCGGGCCGATGCGGCCGAGCAGCTCGTGCCTTCATCTTCAGGGCGATCGCGCATGATGGATCCAGTGAAATGGAGGGCATCACAGCCTGGAAGAGGAACCAGGAACAGAAAAAGCTTGCCCGCCGGGAGCTCGGCAAGCTTCAAACCGCTGACAGGAAGCACCAGCTCAAGATGGCTCAGTTGGCCGCTTTCGACGACAACGAATCCTTGGCAAAAGAAGCGAAGCAACAAGCAGTGGACATGTTCCAAGCCGAGACTGGTCGCTAGCCTGAGGGAATCAAGTCGGTTTCTGACCAGGAAAACACCATTGTGCAGCAGGTCCAGATCCGCAAGGAACAGCTCCCTTACGATGTCTGCCCTCGCTGTGGATTTGGTATTGGTTGGATGAAGTGCCGTTTTTATGAAGGGCATGCCTACATGTGGTGCAAAGCCGGCCGCAAAAATTGTTCCTGAAAGAGAGCAAGCCGATCCAGCCGGCAGCCTCGTCTTCGGTGCCTTGTACCCGAGAGCGCAAGAGTGGCTTTGCTTACGTGGATGCCATGACTCCGCCAAAGCCCAGCAGTGCTCCCTGAACCCTAAACCCTGAACCCCAACCCTAAACCCTAAATAGCCCTAAGCAACCCGAAGCAAGCCCAAGCAACCCCAAGCAAACCTAAACAACCCCAAGCAACCCTAAGGGGGGGTTTAGGGTTTAGGGTTTAGGGTTTAGGGGGGAGGATTGGATGCTGTGAGTCTCGGGGTCCACAGGCTTGGCTTCTTTTCGTCTTCTTATGGGGTTGAGGTTTAGGGTTTTGAGGCTTCAGCGTTGATTCGAGGGCCCCAAGCCCCAAGCGGGCGAACACCCTATGCCCGAAGAACCCTTGATTCACACTAATTAAGCCCGAACTAAACCTACACCCCAAATTCTAAACCCCAAACCCCAAACCCTAACCCTAAACCCTAAACCCTAAAGCCTAAAGCCTAAAGCCTAAAGCCTAAAGCCTAAAGCCTAAAGCCTAAAGCCCAAAACCTAAAGCCCAAAGCCTAAAGCCTAAAGCCTAAAGCCCAAAGCCTAAACCCTAAACCCTAAACCCGAAACCCTAGACCCTAAACCCTAAACCCTAGCCCCTAAATCCTAAACCCTAAACCCTAAACCCTAAACCCTAAACCCTAAACCCTAAACCCTAAACCCTAAACCCTAAACCCTAAACCCTAAACCGAAACCCTAAATCCTCAGACGCGAAGGCCCGTTGGGGGGGGCATTTGCTCATAAACCTTCAACTCAGACTCGATAATGGTTTTTTGTAAAAAAAAAAAACCAAATAGAAACTACAAAAAAAATAAAAAATAAAAATATTGACGAATATTTATTTTAAAATAAATGCCAAACTTTTTGAGCATCATTGACGAATCGTTGAATTGACAATGATTCACTCAGTATTATTATAACAATATTATTAATTTTTTTAAAACATATACAATTTGTAATCCATGTAGAGCTCCAGTCGTCCCTAAGCCTCACAGCCCCAAAGCCCCAAACGTTAAAGCACCCCAATCTCTAAACCCGAAACCCGAAACCCTAAGCGCTACACCCCAAGACCCCCAAAGTCCGTAGCGCCAGAATGCACCTCTTTTTTCGCATGAACCCCAAGCCCAAAAATCGTAAACCTTCAAGCCCCTGCAACGATCTACTATAGGGGTGGGAATAATTGCGAACAATAGCCTGTATAAATCTACCATAGTAAGCCCCCGAAAGCTTTATTGCCAGTATTAAGGCCCTTATTAGGTGGGATCCGAAGCAACATCGCTGGATCCGAATCTGGGAGCCACACCAGGCAAGTGAGTGGGCTAAGGGTTCAGGGTTTAGGAGTTTAGGGTTTCAGGGCCCTCAACCCTTAACCCTAAACCCTAAGCCCGAAGCCCTAAACTCTAAGCCCTAAGCCCTGAACCCTATTTCAGGCCCAGGGCTTAGGTTGTTAGCGGTTTAGGGGCCTAGGGTTTCAGTTTTAGGGGTGTAGGGCTCAAGAGTTTCAGGTTTAGGGGTGGCGGGCTTCAGAGGTTCACCACTTTAGGCTCTTAGGGATTAGGGTTTACGGTTTGGGATCTTAAGGCTTCGGGAGTACGTTTGGTCTCTGCAAGGACGCGTTGATTCTGACAAACTTTTCGTTCCCTAAACCCCGAAACCCTAAACCCTAGACCCTTCTCCTTATGCCTGGCCCTTGCTGGGGTCTGTCAAGCTCCTCTTAGCTTGGCCTCCGCTCAAGTTTGTCAAGCTCCTGTTAGTACATACTGCCCGAAACCCCTAAACCTTAAACCCACATCCCAAAACCCAAAACCGCAAGCATGGTGCCGGAGTTCTCGCGCGGAATGCAGGGGACTCCTGCAGGTGTCGGGGGTTCGCCACTCTGTGCTGGGTGGTGTTTTGAGGTTTCAGGGTTCAGGGCCCGGGTTGAAAGTTTGGGGTTGCTAAGCTGCTCACAACTGGTCAAAGCCGCGAGCCCTAAACCCGAACTCGTAAACCGTCAACCACCGAAACCCTACACCCTAAACCCTAAACCCTAAACCCTGAACCCTAAACCCTAAACCCTAAACCCTAAACCCTAAACCCTAAACCCTAATAATCTGCCCTTCCTAGGGGGCAGGAAAAATCGAGGCGAGGCTACGGCCTGCTCAGACATTTGGCGGAGAGCCCCACTTTGGGGTTTAGGGTTTAGGGTTTCGAGTGCCCCCTCCCTCACAGTCCTTAATAGGGAGTATAAGGGGGGGGGGTGTCATAATTTACTTATCAGGGACTGTTTTTGAGGCCGAAGGCCGAAGCCATGCCAAAGGCCCGCACGCGGAAGCCGTAAACCCTAGAGGAGCAGCCCTAAGCACGAAACGGCCCCTCAAGTCCCCGAATCAGGAACCTGTAAGGGATTCTCTAGGCTACCTCATTCCCTCCTTCCCTGAGAAGGACCAGTAGGAAAACCGCCCTCTTGCGGAGAGGTACACCTGGCGGACGACGTGCGAAAGCACAACGCGCAATTCAATTGGGAGATGGGACAAGTGAGAGAGCTCAGAATATTTCCGGTCCGCCACGCCCCCACCCGACCCAACAGGGCCCGAAACTCTAAGGCTTAATTAGCAAGTAAGAGCTCCTAGGCCCGGAATCCACTAACCAACCCTGAGACCTAAGGCTAAACCCTAAACCCTTATGCTGGGAGTCTGCAGGGTTGAGGGTTGAGTGGCCTCAACAAAGCGTGAGCCCTAAACCCTAAACCCTGTAGGCTTTTCGGTTTAGGGCTTGGAGTTTGGGGTTTAGGGACCCTAAACCCTAAACCCCAAAGTCTAAATCTTAAACCCTCAAACCCTAAACCCTAAGCCTTAAGCCCCTAAACCCTAAACCCTAAACCCTAAACCCTAAACCCTAAACCCTAAACCCTAAACCCTAAACCCTAAACCCTAAACCCTAAACCCTAAACCCTAAACCCTAAACCCTAAACCCGAAACCTAAACCCTAAACCCTAAACCCTAAACCCTAAACCCTAAACCCTAAACCCTAAACCCTAAACCCTAAACCCTAAACCCTAAACCCTAAACCCTAAACCCTAAACCCCTAAACCCCTAAACCCCCAAGCCCGAAAGCCCTCAACCCGAAGAGGGCTGGTGTTCATCCCTCGGCTCCCCGATGGGAAGAAGATTGGCTCAGAGCTGTTGTGGGGTTTAGGGTTTCGGGTTTAGGGTTTAGGGTTTAGGGTTTAGGGTTTAGGGTTTAGGGTCATAGTTCCTAAGCCCTACACGCGAGGGTGGCTGCCATGGCGAGTAAGGACAACGACTTGACAAGGCATCTGGACGACGACACCAGAGTCAAGGTCAATGTGCACAACATGAAGGACACGCAGGCGCCGTGCCCTTATACACATACAGTTTGTGTTGGGGGGGAAACGACCTTCGGGACCCTAAGCCCTCAACCCTAAACCCTAAACCCTGAAACCCTAAACCCGAAACCCTAAACCCTAAACTCGAAGCCCTAAACCCTAAACCTAAACCCCAAACCCTAAAAGGCATTGCAATCCGAGTTGCGGACCGGGAGCGCCGACAGGGCCAAGAGGGCTTCCGTGGCAGGTGAGTTCATCAAGATGGATGCTCCCGGGCTGCAAGGGTTTAGGGTCTAGGGTTTAGGGCTTAGGGTTTAGGATTTAGGGTTCAGGGTTTAGGGTTTAGGGTCCCAACGCGCGGAAATTTGCCTGGTAGTTTACCTGTTTCTTCAGGTTTTCCTTCGTTTTTTCGCGGTTCCTGCTGTTTCTAGGGGGGGACGGATTGATGAGTGTGGTAACTGAACCTACGACTTTCGATGTTCGCCCAGGCTTCGAACTCCGAGGCAACGGAGGCCATGACGGGAACAAGCAGGCTCGTGCCGGGTTTAGGTTGTTTTTTGTATTTGTTTTCTCGTCGGGTTTTAGGGTTTAGGGTCCAGTTTAGGGTTTAGGGATTAGGTTTTTTGGGTTTTAGGGTTTAGGGTTGGCGCCAGTTCACTTCATTTGCTGGGTACCCCCCCCCCCCGCCCCGGAAACAAAACAATAGCAAGCGCCGTAAAGTAGGAGCGAGTCAACAAGGTTTCCCTCGTTGGACAAGTGTGTGTTGCACAGTCGAAAGCTTAGGCAGTCCCCTTGAGACACAGTCCTGTCTGAGGTTCAAGTCATTTGCACACCAGCTCATCGACAACCCCCACGTCGTCAACTTCATGGCATGCGTGGTGGTGGCAGACGCTGCGTGCACATGGGTAGACATCGACTCCCGGGTTAGCGGCGGCTCGCCCCCGCCTGGATGCGTGGCTGCATTCGGCTGCACTAGGCCTTCTGACTCGAGGCACCTTCGTGCTTGGCTTGTGAGGGTTTAAGGTTTAGGGTTTAGGGTTTAGGGTTTAGGGTTTAGGGTTCAGCATTTGGCGGGACTTCGCTTCGCCTTGCTGGAGCTTCGGCTTGGTAGGGGGCTAGGGTTTAGGGTTTAGGGTTTAGATTTTAGGGTTTAGGGTTTAGGGTTTAGGGTTTAGGGCTTAGGGTTTAGGGTTTAGGGTTTAGGGTTAAGTTTCCTTCCAATATATACTATGATATAACTATAATGGTGGGGTATTTAATATTGGGGGGTCGGGGGGGGGGTTTCATCTTAGGGGGAGGGGAGTAATATCTGCGCAAATGGGCATGACAGGGCTGCCTCGAACGTCTGGGGCTGTAGCGAATCTTGAGCCCACTATGCATTTACGATTTAGGGTTTAGGGTTTAGGGTTTAGGGTTTAGGGTTTAGGCTTTGGGCTTTGGGCTTTAGGCTTTAGGGTTTAGGGTTTAGGGTTTAGGGCTCACCTACACAAGGGACCTGTGCTTGTCGTGTTCTTGTGCGTGCTTTGGGTTGCCTCGCGCTAAGATGTGTGGACGGTCTCCGGGGACGGCGAGCCAAAAGCAGCCAATGCATGGCCTTAGCAGTGTAGGGTTTAGGGTTTAGGGTTTAGGGTTTAGGGGTTAGGGTTTAGGGTCGGTCACTGGGCCTCGTGTGCTAGGCCACGGTCCTAGGTTGGTTCCGGGGGTTTGTTGGGCGCTGAGGGTGGCGGCCACTCCTGTGGGTCAGACAGACTCAACATGCAGTCGTTGCGGCAAGCGTGGCCGCTTGAATTCATGCGTACAACGAGCGTGTAACTACCTGCCGGTGAGCTGTTCGAGCTATGGCATGTGTTCTAGACCCAACAGTGCAGGGTGTGATGATGCGCGCAGGCAAGCCGCCGCGGTGCTGTCTGACCATGTGCGTAGGAAGACACAGGGCTGAACCCCAAACCCTAAACCCCCCAAACCCTAAAACACCTCAAAACCCGAAAAATCCAAGAAACCCTAAACCCTAAACCCTAAACCCTAAACCCTAAACCCTAAACCTAAAAACCTTAGAAACCCTAAAAACCCTAAAAGCCCTAAAAACCCCACCCAAGTCAAGGAGTGTCATGTCCCCCTCCTCCGAATTCCGTCCTGTTCGCCGACATCTGTGTGGTCTTAAAGCCCTGAAAACCCCTAAACAACCCTAAAAAAGCCCCAAAAACTCAAAAGCCCTAAAAACCCTAAAAGCCCCAAAAACCCCTAAACAACCCTAAAAACCCTAAAAAGGCCCTAAAAAGGCCCTAAAAACCCTTAAAAAACCCGAGGATCCGTCATGTTCGCAGACATCTGTCTGGTCCTCTACACCCTCGAGTTGCTGTTCCTGTTCGTTGGCAGAGGTGCCCCGGGCCACGGCCGGGGACGGTTTTTGCAATTTGGGGGTTTACGAAAATAAGGGAGGATCAGGGAGCCCCTAATATATATATATATATATATATATATTATATATATATATACATATACATACACATATACACTTACGCATATACACATACATATACATATACATCTATGTATACATAGATAGGAACACCCCCCCCGCCCCCCAATAGTCGGATCCCCTTATAACAAGGACCCCAATAGACCGCTATTATCGTAAACTTTCAGGAATCTGTCTTGAGCGTAAAAACCCCGCATAAAAACCCCCGAGAGCGGATGCGCTGACCATGTTCTCTGTGTAGCTTCCGGACAAGAAGCCTATACGCGGGAAGATCAGTTTACAGATTGAAATCCTTAAACCCTAAACCTTAAACCTTAAACCCTAAACCACACCATGGTACGATTGCAGTGCTTTTGGACTGGGTCGTGATCCTGGACATCACCGTGGTGTTCTGCGGCTATGTCGAGATGATCTTCGTCCAGATGGAAGCGGTGGAGTCGGCGAACGCCCTCGCCAAGCTGGGCGTCATGCGCGCCTTATTGTTGGTTAGTAGGGAATGAGGGAATTTCGGTACCCTATGTAATCCCTTAAAGGCTAGATATATATATATATATATATATATTTGCTCACCCCCCCCCCTCGACAATATATTTCTATATATATATATATACATATATATATATATATATAGGGGGGAGAAAGCCTACCTCATTCCCAACAGCCAGGCGCCTTGCGCCTGGCCCGGATCTGCCGGCTCCTGCGCCTCTTCCGGAAGATCCGCGGGCTCCGGGAGCTTGAGAAGCTCGTGACCATGATGGCGACCTGCCTGCGCACGCTCGCGTGGTCCTTCTTGCTTCCTTGGCTGTTTTCTAGCAAGGAAGGAGGGACTTGGGGGTCCCTATATGTATATATGTATATGTATATATATATATATATATATATACCCTTTAAGGGCTTGTATAGGGTGCCTCATTCCCCCTATTCCCTGCTAAGCAACAGTAAGGTTCTGCTTCGTGATCATGACCCTCTGGGCCATGTTGCTGGTGGAGTTCGTGGACCCCATCATGCAGGACATGGCCGAGGAGTTTGCGGGATGCGACTTTTGCGTGGCCTCAACCAGATCCTTGGGGACACTTGGGAATATCCTTTTGAAGTTTATGGGCACTATAAACCCTAAGATGCAGCTGAGCAAACATAATTGTTGCTAGGGTTCCAAGTTCAGCATAACCCTAAACCTTAAACCCTAAACCCTGAACCCTAAACCCTAAACCCTAAACCCTAAACCCTAAACCCTAAACCCTAAACCCTAAACCCTAAACCCTAAACCCTAAACCCTAACCCCTAAACCCTAAACCCCAAACCCTAAACCTTCAACCCTTCAGCGTAGGATCGGTGATGGCAGCCAACCTGCTTCTGTTTAAGACGGTCATCGCCGGCGATAGCTGGGGGCTGGTGGCGGTGCCCATCATCCAGAAGCATCCGGGAACCGCCGTGACTTAGGGATACTGTTTAGGGTTTAGGGCTTAGGGCTTAGGGTTTAGGGTTTAGGGTTTAGGGTTTAGGGAAGCAGCTTAAATTTTGTAATTTTTGCTAGGGTTCCAAGTTCAGTATAGGTGATATTTGTGGGCTCGCTGCTGACGCTGGTCTTCGGTGTCTTGAACATGATCATCGCTGTGGTGGTGGACACCTTTGCCGAGGCGCGACAGAACGACATCCTGAACTTGGCGGAGCAGATGCTTAGGGGTACTTGGGAGTATTTTTTCTTTTTGGGTTAGGGTTTAGGGTTTAGGGTTTAGGGTTTAGGGTTTAGGGTTTAGGGTTTAGGGTTTAGGGTTTAGGGTTTAGGGTTTAGGGTTTAGGGTACTATAATTCCTAAGAAACAGCCAAAATCATCATTTTTTCCCTGGGGTTCCCAGTGTCGTAGAGGATGGAGGAGGACATTGAGAAGGACCGGGAGTCCTTGGGAAAGCTCTTTGAAAGCATCTTGGTAGCCCAGTGGCGCCCTTTGCACTTTTGTAGGGTTTAGGGTTTAGGGTTTAGGGTTTAGGGTTTAGGGTTTAGGGTTTAGGGCTACCAAGGCATCAATCAGGATGGCAGCGGGGAGCTCTCTCTTGAGGACTTGATTGAGGGAGCGCGCCGTAATCCGGTTTTGCAAAGCCGACTGCGCGTCATGGACATTGACGAGAACGACTTGGAGCAGCTGCTCCAGGGCAGCAGTTGCCCTAAGCCCTCAAAACATCCCTGAGAGTTTAGGGTTTAGGGTTTCGGGTTTAGGGTTTAGGGTTTAGGGCTTACCCTCAACCACGCGCGTGCTGAATGTGTACAATGGGAAGCACGGCTGCAACCACCCGAAGCTGAGCCCCCAAACCCCGAACAACAGCTTTGCAGGCGTTTAGGGAGGGTTTAGGGTTTAGGGTTTAGGGTTTAGGGTTTAGGGTTTCGGGTTTCGGGTTTCGGGTTTAGGGTTGGGATAGAGGGCGGTTGCATGATCCAGAATCTCAGCTAGGTAGGTCGCAAAGCCCACCATGAGCCCCAAGGTCCCCTCAGCCCCAATAAACCCTAAACCCTCAACCCCCAATCCCAAGCCTCCCTACACCGTAAACCCTAAACCCTAAACCCTAAACTCTAAACCCTACACCCTAACCCTAAACCCAAAACCCTAAACCCTAAGCCCTAAGCCCTAAACCCTTAACACTAAACCCTATACCCTAACCCCTATACCCTAAACCCTTAACCCTAAACCCCAAACCCCAAACCCTAAACCCTAAACCCTAAACCCTAAACCCCAAACCCTAAACCCTAAACCCTAAATAAACCCTAAACCCTAAACCCCAAGCCCCAAACCCTAAATGCTGCGGAGAGGTTTCGAATGATCGACGCGGACAACAATGGCACTATCGAGGTGGCGAAGTACATGTCTCCCCTGGCCGTTAGGGTCAGGGTTTAGGGTTTAGGGTTTAGGGTTTAGGGTTTAGGGTTTAGGGTTTAGGGTTTAGGGATTGTGGGTTTAGGGTCTAGGAGCTACGTATCCTACACACAAGAAACCGAGCTTCAGGGTTTAGAGTCTTATAGTTTAGGGTTTAGGGTTTTAGGGTTTAGGGTTTGGGGCTAGGGTTTGGGGATTAGGGTTTAGGGTTGAAGTTCATCTACTGCCAAGATATCGCTTGCAAGACCAACGCCGCCTTTCAAACACAAAAATCCGACACCTGAGCCCTAAACCCTAAAGCTAAAGAAACATACTGAGCCCCTTAAGCCCTAAACCCTAAACGCTAAACCCTAAACCCTAAACCCTAAACCCTAAACCCTAAACCCTAAACCCTAAACCCTATTTGTGCAGGTAGGCGAGTTCATTGGACCTCTCAGCCGATGGGTCCATGATTCCAAGACAGCTCCAAGGCGTTTAGGGTTTAGGTTTAGGGTTCAGGGTTTGGGGTTTAGGGTTGAGATTTTGGAGTTTGGGGTTTAGGGTTGCTGATGAAGGAAGTCTTTTGTGGGTTTAGGTTTTTGCCGTTTTTTGCTTTAGGTTTGGGGTTGGTGTTGGGTTTGAGGGGTTTAGCATGTAGGGTCTGGGTTTAGGGTGTCTGGCTGGTTCTTTGTAGGAATGAGGGCCCTACATCCTTCGCTTGGGGAGTTGTCGGGTTCCACCACTTTCGGAATGTGTGAAGTTTTTTTAAGTATTGTGTTGTATATGTTGATCAGTCCTCATACAGCTTCAGGGTTCGCGCAAAGTCAATTTCTCAGTTTCTGGCCACTTCCACCTGCAGAAGAGAAGGCAGCGTCCCCCCCGTTCTGAAACCTCAAAGCCGTCGAGACTCTGTAAAGGAGCCCAGGACACGCCCCCGAACCACCCCTCAACTCACTCATCCTCCTCAATTCGGGTGTCTCCCAAAACTGCAAACTCCCGAACTCTTGCAGCCATCCCCTCCCATCCCAACACACGGCGCTCTTTTCAACAGGAACAGTGCAGCAACAAACCCTAAACCCTAAACCCTAAACCCTAAACCCTAAACCCTAAACCCTAAACCCTAAACCCTAAACCCTAAACCCTAAACCCTGAACCCTGAACCCTGAACCCTAAACCCCTTATCCTGCCAGGTTCATCAAGTACAACATGTTGCAGACGATGCAGCTCCAGGAAGACCTGTACTGCATCTGGGACCCCGGAGTAGGCCCTTATTTCCGTTTAGGGTTGGGGTTTCCTTATATTCCCCTTAAAGCCAAAAAAGGGTTTAGGGTTTAGGGTTTAGGGTTTAGGGTTTAGGGTTTAGGGTTTAGGGTACCCTTGTTTATTCCTAGGTTACTCCTGGGTCTAGGTATGTCGAACCACTACTTCAAGCACCTCTCCGAGCGCATCGACATCCTCTTCGCGGGGCTGAACCTCCTCGGAACAGATGCTTGGCTCGCTTTGCCAGGGCCAGGATGTTTAGGGTTTAGGGTTTAGGATTTAGGGTTCAGGGTTTAGGGTTTAACTTTTCAGGCCTGCCCCTAAGTCCGAAGTACCAATTAACCCTTGCATGGCTGGTTCTTAGTAGGGAAGAAGGGTTTAGGGCTTAGGGTTTGGGGTTTAGGGTTTTGGGGGTTTAGGGTTGAGGGTCTAGGGTTTAGTTCTTAGTAGGGAGTGAGGGAATGAGGTACCCTCTAGGATCGCTCAAAGTTATATATGGGGCCCTCATACCCTCATTCCCTACTAAGAACTAGGGGTTTGCACCCTAAGCCCTAAACCCTAAACCCTAAACGCCAAACCCTAAACCCGAAACTCTCAACCCTAAACCCTAAACCCTAAACCCTAAACCCTAAACCCTAAACCCTAAACCCTAAGCCCTCCCGAAACCCTAAACCCTAAACCATAAAAACCCTAAACCCTAAAAACCCTAAGAACCCAAAACCCTAAGAACCCAAAACCCAAAACCCAAAACCCAAAACCCAAAACCCTAAACCCTAAACCCTAAACCCTAAACCCTAAACCTGCACCCTTGCACACGGGGGCGGGCGCGAAGCCTGAGCAGCCAAGGAAGGTTCCCTGGCATCCATTCTCCAGAGCGATGTGAGCCTCTGGGACAGGGTTTATGGTTTGGTTTAAGGTTTAGGGTTTAGGGTTTAGGGTTTAGGGTTTAGGGTTTAGGGTTTAGGGTTTAGGGTTTAGGGTTTCGGGTTTCGGGTTCGGGGTTCGGGTTGAGGGAACCGGCTCGGGACGGGTCATTTTCATACGGGAGTTGATCTGAATTTCGGCCCTTAAACGACGGCGGGGTCCTAAACCTCATTGGCCGCCCACGCTGGGCGGCCGCCTTCGAGATCTGCCCTGAACTTCAGGCGGTGATGTTTTGGCTACATACCTACATACATACATACCTACTTACATACCCTAAACCCTAAACCCTAAAACCTAAACTCTAAACCCTGAACCCTGAACCCTGAACCCTAAACCCTAACCCCTAAACCCTAAACCCTAAACCCTAAACCCCACACACATACATGCCTCTTCGACGGCGGCCCGGAAAGCCTTGGCACACGAGCCCCCGAAAGAGAGTGAAGTCCACCCAGGCCCGGGTGGCACAGGGCAAAGCAGAGCCGGCAAGGGTTTAGGGTTTAGGGTTTAGGGTTTAGGGTTTAGGGTTTAGGGTTTAGGGTTTAGGGTTTAGCGTTGAGGGTTTAGGGTTTAGGGTTTAGGGTTTAGGTTTAGGCTTTAGGGTTTAGGGTTTAGGGTTTGCGCTCCAAGCGCTCACGGCTCGGGGGAGACATTCCATCCCAGCCACTGGGGCATGCAGGGAGGTGGCTCCAAGCCCTGGATCCTAGCAAAAACTCAAACCCTAAACCCCAAACCCTAAACCCTAAACTCTAAATCCTAAACCCAAAACCCAAAACCCTAAACCCTAAACCCCAAACCCCACTGCCAGCAAAGGTCACACCCTGTTCGGCCGCAAGGGAAGCCCCGTGCCCTCCGCCACTGACCCGACAACAGGTCGCCTCCTCGGAGACTGCTTGGATGCCTTAGATCTCAGGGAGTGCTCAGTATGAGCTTCAGGAATGGGATTAGGGTTAGGGTTTAGGGTTTAGGGTTTAGGGTTTAGGGTTTAGGGAGCTCAACCCTAAGCCCTGGCCGGCCGAAGCCCTAACAGCCGCGTATGTTTCCCCTCCTGCGTTCGATGAGACGCTGCGCAGCAAAGCCCGAGGGACCAGAATTGAAGAATTGTGGGGCTAAGCCCCAACCTAGAGAAAAAAACACGTAGTGGTCTTGAAGTGGACTGAGGGCCATCCTAACTACTGGAACATGAACCACCCTAAACCCTAAACCCTAAACCCTAAACCCTAAACCCTAAACCCGAAACCCTAGACCCTAGACCCTAAACCCTAAACCCTAAACCCTAAACCCTAAACCCTACGCCCACCCGAGTTTCGGCTTTGGGGTGTCGGGTTTGCTTGATGTGCTGAAGCTTGAGCACCGCGATGCCCTCCCTTGTAGCAACAGATATACAACCCTAAACGCTAAACCTAAACCCTAAACCCTACACCCTAAACCCTAAACCCTTCATGGTCAGCAAGGGCGAAGGAACGTGAGGTCTGGGGCTGTTAGGGTGTAGGATGCAGGGTCTGGAGAAAATTCATGCTGTGTGCAGGCGATGGCCTTCTTTCATCTGCAGCCGCAGACAAACCTGCCTGGACAGGTGGCCCCGCCATGAGACTACAATCCTCTTGGGACATATGGTTTCATTTCGTAGATGCGTCGATGTACGTTCATACAAGGACAACCAACCTTGCATCCCCCAAAAAAGCTTCATACCAAATTCCACCGTCTGTACACAAAGTTGTCCCAGTAGCTGTGCTTCTTAATTCCAATTCCACATCCCAGTAGACCTGCCAGAAGGCCCTTGCAGGAAACCCCAAGAGTTCCACGAAGCATTGAAGAGTTTTCCTAGATGCTAGTTATTCGTTTAAAGATGGGTTTAGGGTTTAGGGTTTAGGGTTTAGGGTTTAGGGTTTAGGGTTTAGGGTGAGACCTAATTCCCTCATACTTGCAAAGTGTGGGCCTAAGCCCTAGTCCTGCATGCCATAAGTACCCGCAACGTTTAGTCTTAAGCCCTAGTCCTGTAAGCCCTATCTGTTGAAGGTTTAGAATGACACTTTATTCCAAAACCTCACAATTTCCCGACTCACTAAAAACAACTTCGCAAAACATGAAAGATGGTACTGAATGCATTTCCTCAAGCATACATGGGTTTGCGGGTCTGGAAGGTCGAGTTTACACGCTTTCGGGGGAAGGTCCGGCGCTTTGGGGTTTGGGGTTTAGGGTTTGTTAGGGTTTAGGGTTTGTTAGGGTTTAGGGTTTGTTAGGGTTTAGGGTTTAGGGTTTGGGGTTTAGGGTTTAGGGTTTAGGGTTTAGGCGGGCTTACAAGGTGGTGCAGGGTGGAAGTGCAAGAAGCCGACGTTACGTGAGCCCTCCACCCTTAACCCCTGCATGTCCCACATCCCCGAATCCTAAACCCTCAGCCCTAAGCCCTAAGCCCTAAAGCCCTCAGCCCTAAGCCCTAAGCCCTAAGCCCTAAGCCCTAAGCCCTAAGCCCTAAGCCCTAAGCCCTAAATCCTAAATCCTAAAACAAGAACACGTGCGAAGACTTCAGCCCTGAAACCATTCAGCCACCAGCAGGCGGCGAGTCGCCGGCAGTGCCAGGCAGGAACCCCTAAACCCTAAACCCTAAACCCTATTCCCTAAACCCTATTCCCTAAACCCTAAACCCTAAACCCTAAACCCTAAACCCTAAACCCTAAACCCTAAACCCTAAACCCTAAACCCTAAATCCTAAACCCTAAACCCTAAACCCTAAACCCTAAACCCTAAACCCTAAACCCTAAGTAAACCCCAAGCAGGCGACGAGTTTCCCGATGAAGCGGCGCCATCCAGCCAGTGGCGGCCAAACCTGGCTGCAGGCCACAGGGGTTCAGGGTTTAGGGTTAGGGTTTAGGGTTTAGGGTTTAGGGTTTAGGGTTGAGGGTTTAGGGTTTAGGGTTTAGGGTTCAGGGTTTAGGGTTTGGCGTTTTTGGTGGGTTTAAAGTTTAGGGTTTCGCGTCTGGGGCTTCCGGGGTTTTGGGGTCAAAAGGGTTTTGAGTTGAGGGTTTCAGGCTGAAGGAGCTGGTATGTCGAGAAGGCTATCCCAAACAGAAATCCCTATCATATGCCCTGGGCCGTAAGCCGTAAACCCGAAGCCAAACCCTAACTCCCCCCCCTTCATTCTCCTGCAGCTAAGTCTGAAGGAACCCTAAACCCTGAACCCTGAACCCTAAACCCTAAACCCTAAACCCTAAGCCCTAAACCCTAAACCCCAAGCAAACCTGGAGTCGCTCTCAACTCAGTGGTTGAGGCCTTGGGGTTTAGGGGGTGTACGGTTTAGGGTTTAGGGTTTAGGGTTGAGGGTTTGGTATGGCCCGACAAACCCTACATCCGCGCCTAAGCCTAAGCCCCAAGCAGCCTCCGTTAAGCTTAGTTATCCCCAAATCGCTTGAATGATGGGAGGAACCTAGGGGGTAGCCCTAAATCCTAGACCCTAAACCACAAACCCCAAACCCTAAACCCTAAACCCCCAAACCCTAAACCCTAAACCCCCCCAGCCCTAAACATCCTAAAATCAGCGAAGGCAGCAAGCACAAGGTGTTAGAGCTGGACGGCTCCGAGTCGACCTCCCTGGCCGAAAGAACAAGAAGCCACAAGGACCCAAAGTTCCCTAAACCCTAAACCCTAAACCCTAAACCCTAAACCCTAAACCCTAAACCCTAAACCCTAAACCCTAAACCCGAAACCCTAAACCCTAAACCCTAAACCCTAAACCCTAAACCCTAAACCCTAAACCCTCAACCCTCAACCCTCAACCCTCAACCCTAAACCCCAAACCCCAAGCCCTAAACCCAACACACCCTACACAGGGCGGATGGCCGTAGCAGTTTTGGGTCTTTTGGTGTGCCGGTCCTGGACGCGCGGCGGCTTGCTGCCCGCCCGACCCCAATTTCTATCAGTGTTTTGCGGGTTGAGGGTTGAGGGTTTACGGTTTAGGGTTTAGGGTTTAGGGGGCTTTATAGCAACCACTGCATATCACTCACAAGAGCACGAACTTCAGGGCAAAGAGCCCGTCGCCTAAGCGGGACATAGGAAGCACCAGGATTTTTTTGCAGGTCAGGCGTTATGATTTTAGGGATAGCTGGGATGCAGCACCCAGAAAGAGGATTCTCAATTTTTCATTTCGAATGTCAATGTGTGACTCAAGAAATAGGACTTGACATTGTGAGTAAGAACATTTTAGGATGCAGGGCCTTAGGAACACAGAGTCAGGGTCTTAGAGCTAAGAATTCAGAACAAAGATTACTGAACTAAAGGCCTAGGAATCAGAATTTAGGAGCTGGGTTGTAGGATCTAGCAAGTAGATCGTGACCTCCAATTTGTGATCCCAAATCTTCCTGTCAGGAACACGCCTGCAGTTTCAAGGCTTCTTCTTTCTATAGTGCTAATACGTCTGTTTTGGGTCAGCAGGATTTGTAGGACTTACTAACCTATGTACAACTAGGGTCGAAGTCCTGCCTAAGCTACCCTACGAGTGTCCTCCGTCTGTGGAAGTTGGGAGGTTCACTGTGACGTTTAGGTGGAGGTTCATGGTACTTACTAACCAATTCTAACTGTACATATAACTGTACATCGAACCATATTTGGGCACTTGAGGGGCTTATAAGTGGGTTATAAGTACAGTTAGAATTGGTAAATAAGTACCCCTAAACCCTAAACCCTAAACCCTAAACCCTAAACCCTAAACCCTAAACCCTAAACCCTAAACCCTAAACCCTAAACCCCAAACCCTCAACCCTCAACCCTCAACCCTCAACCCTAAACCCTAAACCCTAAACCCTATAAGTACAGTTACAATTGGTTAATAAGTACCATGAACCTCCAAGTAGGTGCAGGGGAGCACCTTGTTGCCAACGCAGCTGGCGCTGCCATAGCTTGATCTCCCCACCCTCGGCATGGGGAATGTAGGGTTTAGGGTTCTAAACCCTAAACCCCAAACCCTAAACCCTACTTCTCTTCACCTTTACCACCGGCAAGGCCCTAAACCCTAAACCTGACTTCTCTGCACCTCTACCACCGGCAAGGACCTAGATGGACTTGACAAGCTCCTTGAGGCAGTGACGATGAAGGCCGTAGCCCTAAACCCTAAACCCTAAACCCTAAACCCTAAACCCTAAACCCTAGACCCTAGACCCTAGACCCTAGACCCTAAACCCTAAACCCTAAACCATGAACCCTAAACCCTAAACCCTAAACCCTAATCCCCCCAAGAAAGTTCAGCAAAAGAGCCTTCATGCCCTGAACTTTCTTGGGGCCTCGGCGCGGGATCAGGGCTTGCCTTGCATCCCCACCCGTTTCATAGGATTCCGTCCTGGTTCTGGTTTAGGCTTTAGGCTTTAGGCTTTAGGCTTTAGGCTTTAGGCTTTAGGCTTTAGGCTTTAGGGTTTAGGGTTTAGGCTTTAGGGTTTAGGGTTTAGGCTTTAGGGTTTAGGGTTTAGGGTTTAGGTACACTATTTGGGGGGTCCTTTGAAGGGAATTCTTTTCTACTTGGCGTATCCCTTTTTCGGGAAATACTCATATGGGGGATTCGCGAAATTCGGGTCGCTTAGCTGGGGTCCTGAATGGAAGGCGGCCCCCTATTATTTTCGGTACTCTACCCACAACAAGGGGATCATCTTCTTGAGAGATGGCCACAGACCATTTTTTCAGGGTTTTTTTTGGGGTGGGGGGGGGGGGGTGGGGCGCCCTCTCCCCGAAGGTGGAGATGTCCATGCTCGAGATGGAAAGCCGGCTGAAGCGCTCCTTGGGCGAGCTCATGACGGACCCTCAAGGGATGAAGACTCGCACCCCGAAGGTTGTGCCCCTAAAGGTTCTGAATATACTCCCAATCTGGCCCCTTATATGTTCTTTTAGGGAACCTTTAAAAGGGACCCCAAAACCCAAAGGTACAACCTTAAGGGTCCAAGGTAGCACCCCTACCCTAAACCCTAAACCCTAAACCCTAAACCCTAAACCCTAAACCCTAAACCCTAAAGCCTAAACCCTAAACCCTAAACCCTAAACCCTAAACCCTAAACCCTAAACCCTAAACCCTAAACCCTAAACCCTAAACCCTAAACCCTAAACCCTAAACCCAACAGGACCCACCGGCCGTCCCCACCACGCCGCGAGCTCCGCGGGCTCCGTCAGCGGCGGGAGAGAAAGGCCGAGGTCTCTTCCGGGCGGTGTATCTGGGTGCTGAAAAGCATTTTTAGGGTTTAGGGTTTAGGGTTTAGGGTTTAGGGTTTAGGGTTTTTGCATTTTTATGAAGACTTAAACCCAATAAGGAAACAACATGGTCATTGTTATGAATACTTAAAACCCAATAAGGAACAAAATGATCATTTTTTAAACAAGTACCCAACAATGGCGCAGGTATGGGGAAGGGAGGTCTTCCCAGAGCAAGGTCACCACTGCCAGCATCGGGCTCTTGTCTTTTGCCGCCGAAGGTGCGCGATCACGTAGGCCTGCTGCTGCGTACACGGCCAGGAGCATCGACATTTAACCCCGAAGCCCTAAGCCCGAAGCCCTAAATCCTAAACCCTAAACCCTACTTTTTGGGGGCCATCCGGCCCCCCGAAGATTATTTTCCACTTCCTGCGCAGTCAATTCGTTTGAGCCAGTGTGGATTGTCGGAGATTCCGACGCCTCAAACCCTAACCCTAAACGTCTAGATCCACAGTTCCAAGTCTTCAGTCCTATGTCATGAATGATAAGACTTAAGTCAAAGAACCCTAAACCCGAAACCTAAACCCTAAACCCTAAACCCTAAACCCTAAACCCCAAACCTTAGACACTGAACCCTAAATGTCCACAAGCTCGCAATACGGCTTGCCAGAATGGCCCGGTAGCAAAGATGAGGACTACCCTCCAGCGCTGCGAATCCGCCGCTGGTGGCCTCTTTTTAAGCCTGAAATACACTGGCCCTGGAGCCTAACCCCTAACCCCTAACCCCTAACCCCTAAACCCTAAGCCCTAAGCCCTAAACCCTAAACCCTAAACCCTAAACCCTAAACCCTAAACCCCTAAACCCTAAACCCTAAACCCTAAACCCTAAACCCTAAACCCTAAACCCTAAACCCTAAACCCTAAACCCTAAACCCTAAACTCCTCACCCGAAACCCCAAACCCGAAACCCTGAACCCTGAACCCTGAACCCTAAACCCTGAACCCAGGACCGAGGACAGATAGGTTTTCAGGCAGTTCCCACCAAGAGGTGTGCTGCTGACCATCATGCTTACTTACCGGATGAGCTCTCTAAATGATTCTGGGTCACTGTTGAAAATCGTTTTACATCTTCACGAATACTAAAACCCAATAAGGCATAAACAATGGTCATTTTTTGAGCTGTGCCCCAACAATCATGGTGTTATGGTCACTTGCTTGGGTGCCCTAAATAGTAGGGGGCCGCCTTAGAATCGTTCTCCTGAAACATACTTAGCCAATAGTTGATTTTTAAACCTTTGGGTTTCCTTATGTCGTAGGAAAAATAAAGTTTAACCGTTTTTCTCCTTGGTCATGGGAGAAGTAATTTAACCGTTTTTCTCCTTGGTCATGGGAGAAGTAAGAAAAGACCCTAAACCCCAAACCCGAAACCCTAAACCCTAAACCCGAAACCCTAAACCCTAAACCCTAAACGAACCCTGATTTTAGAGAGTGCACCATGAAGATCACCAGGCGAGTCGAAATTCCCGAGCCGCTGGTTTAACAAAATCCGACTCCTCTCGTTTCTTGATGCCTTTGACAGGCAGGTCTGCTCAGGGCGCTTTAGGGGGTTTAGGGTTTAGGGTTTAGGGTTTAGGGTTTAGGGTTTAGGGTTTAGGGTTTAGGGTTTAGGGGACCTGGAAGTGTCCTTGTGGTAGGCGCCCTTGTTCCTGGACGGCCCATGTTTAGGGGGCGGGGGTTTCAGGTTCTTCACAACCTTTTGCAAAGAGATCGCACGGGCAGCAGCCAGGTTTGCCGAGCATGTAGGGGTCCCCAATGTAGAGCACCACCCATACTCTTCTCTAGCACGACATTTCTCAGGGTTTAGGGTTTAGGGTACGTTGGGCCGGGAAGGGCGAAAAAGCCTCAGTGACCCAAGATTGAATCCCCACATCACACCCGCATGCCCTCTGCCCCGAAACCCTAAACTCTCTCTCTCTCTCTCGCTCTCTCTCTCTCTCTGTGCATCTATACCCTAAACCCTAAACCCTAAACCCTAAACCCTAAACCCTAAACCCTAAACCCTAAACCCTAAACCCTAAACCCTAAACCCTAAACCCTAAACCCTAAACCCTAAACCCTAAACCTAAACCCTAAACCTAAACCCTAAACCCTAAACCCTAGACCCTAGACCCTAGACCCTAAACCCTAAGCCTATTGGGGTAGTTCTCTAAAGTACGTTCCCTTTTTTGGGGGTCCTGCCTTCAGGGTGCCAGTGGGGTGCCAGAGCACCACCCATACTCTTCTCTAGCACGACATTTCCCGGGGTTTAGGGTTTAGGATTTAGGGTTAAGGGCACGTTGGGCCGGGAAGGCCGTAAAAGCTTCAGTGACCCAAGATGAAACATCCCCACATCACAGGCCCTGAATCCGAAGTTCTGAGATCCCCAAGCCCCTGGTCTTCAAACCTATGACCCTAATCCCTGAACCCTAAGCCCTAAACCCTAAACCCTAAACCCTAAGCCCTAAACCCTAAACCCTAAACCCTAAACCCTAAACCCTTACCCCTAAACCCTACACGTAGATCTAGATTTGCCAGACCGCTAATCTTCGATGGGTCGCCTGCAAGTGGCTAAGGCAGAGTGGGAGCTGCGGAAACGGTGGTCGTGCCTCGCCTTAGAGCCTTAGAGATTCCACGTTGCCCTTCGACGCTCTCTCAGAAGGGTTTAGGGTTTAGGGTTCAGGATTCCTAGCTACAGGAGTCAGAAGCCCAAGTACGGTGTAAGAATGATAAGCACGCCCTTTGGGGGCTTGCTCGAGACGTTAGGGAGTTTAGTTGTGATGTTTCTCAGGATTCCTGGTGTGGGGTTTTAGGGTTTGGGGTTTTAGGGTTTAGGGTTTGGGGTTTGGGGTTTAGGGTTTGGGGTTTCAGAGCATTTTTGGCGGACTTTGGGTTTGAGGGACGCCAGGTGTTAGGGTTTTGAGGTTTGTCGACAAGTTCGGACAGTCTGGACTTTCTTGAGCTCTGGAGCGCTAGGGTTTAGGGTTGAGGTTGTAGGGTTGAGGGTTTAGGGTTTTGGGTTTTGGGTTGAGGGCTTAGGGTTTGTAATCCAGGAAAACGGAGGCCTGTCAAGTTAGCTGCTACAATTGGGATGGTGACAGGCCGGTGGAAGAGTTGTGCCCTGACCCCCTTGCACCCGAGGGCTCTCAACCTTAAGCCCTAAGTAGTCTGTGGGGGCAGGGGCCTAAACCCTAAACCCTAAACCCTAAGCCCTAAGCCCTAAACCCTAAACCCTAAACCCTAAACCCTAAACCCTAAACCGTGCACCCTAAACCTTAAACCCTAACCCCTAAGCCCCAAATTGAACCCGAGGTGGGCGCCCGACAGCCTCAGCAAGCAGGCGCTGCGCCCTGTCCCGGGTTCTTGCGAAATTTGGGGCCAAGGGAGGGGATGCCACTAGCCTAACACCCTAAGCCCTAAGCCCTAAGCCCTAAACCCTAAACCCTAAACCCCAAACCCTAAACCCTAAACCCGCTCCAATCCTCTAAACTCTCCCCACGCAGCAGGGTTCTGGCTGGGAACCGTGGCGAGTAGACCTGCGCTTCGAGAGACAGATCTACGTGTAGGGTTTAGGGTTTAGGGTTTAGGGTTTAAGGTTTAGGGTTTAGGGTTTAGGGTTTAGGGTTTAGGATTAGGGTTTAGGGATTAGGGTTTAGGGTTTAGGGTGCTATGGAAAGCTCCTGCGTGGAGACATACTCTGCTAGCCACACCAACATGAGCACGAGAGCTGGAGGGACGTGGTGGTAGGCTGTGGTGTTGAGAGTTTCGTTTTTTTAGGGATCTAAACCCTATAAACCCTAAACCCCCTAACCCTAAACCCTAAACCCTAAACCCTGAACCCTAAACCCGTTTTTAGGGATCATGGGGGCGTTGTCGTTCTGTTTACAGCTCTTTGGAAAGTTCTGGGGGCATCTTGAAGGTGTGTGGTTTAGGGTTTCGGGTTTAGGTTTTGAGGGTTTAGGGTTTAGGTTTCTAGGGTTCAGGATTTGGGTTAGGGTTTAGGGTTTAGGGTTTAGGGTTTAGGGTTTAGGGTTTAGGGTTTAGGGTTTAGGGTTTAGGGTTTTGGGTTTAGGGTTTAGGGTTGGTGGTTTAGGTTTCTAGGGTTTAGGATTAGGGTTTATGGAGCGAAAAAACACGCAGGGTACCGGGCGGGTCGCGCAAAGGGCTTTTGGCTTGCTCTGACCATAAAACATCAACCTTCAAGCCTACATCCCCAAACCCGAAGCCCAAGCATTCAGCCCTAAACTGTGAACCCTAGGTTTAGGGTCAGGGTTTAGGGTTTAGGGTTTAGGGTTTAGGGTTTAGGGTTTAGGGTTTAGGGTCTAGGGTTTAGGGCTCTAAACCCCCAAGCCGGAAACTGCAAAGCCACCAAACCTCGCTGCGCACCGCCAGCATCGGACGAAGAAGCGCATACCCAAGGCTGCGGCCAGGGACACAGACAGGGTTTAGGGTTTAGGGTTTAAGGTTTAGGGTTCAGGGTTTAGGGTTTAAGGTTTAGGGTTTAGGGTTTAGGGTCCTAAACCAAACCCGAAGCCTTTTGGTCCGGACCCCAAACTCCAAAACCTTTTAGCAGCTACAGTTCCACAGCCCTAAACCTTTAAACCCACAGCCTAAGCTCCAACTCCTCAGCCCAAGGCCCTAAACGCGACCGGCTAACCGCAACGTCCGGAGGAGCCAATTCCTAAACACAAAATGTTGAAGAATCCCCTTAATGGGTTCAGGGTTTAGGGTTTGGGGTTTTAGGGTTTGGGTTTAGGGTTTAGGTCCTTTAGGACCCAAAACCGTAACCATCAGTCCCAGCTACACAGATTCGGGTAAGGCTCGCGCTTGCGAGCGCAAGAATTTCTGCTGTTTACAGGATTTAAACCCTAAACCCAAACCCTAAACCCCAACCCCTAACCGGCCAAACCCTAGTCCCTAATCCCTGAAACCCCAAACCAAAGGGTACACACCTGAGGGGTCAAAGTAGCGTCCCGCTCGACCTTAGGTGCTGCAGCGATTCGGCGTATGTTCCGCTCTCGCCTGCCGGGGGCCTCCACCCCCTCGCCACGTTAAGGGTCGAAGGGTTAGTGGTGTTTGATGGTTTAGGTTGTTTAGGGTTTTTAGGTTATTTTTTAGGCAATGTTTAGGTTTGAAGAGGTCAAAAGCTTAGGGTTTTTAGCTGTTTGGTTTTTTGGGTTTTTAGCTTTTTAGGGTTTTTTAGGGTTTTTAGGGGGTTTCAGGGTTTGTTTCAGGTGCGTAAGGGTTGAGGCCTCAGCGCTCTAGTTCTTCGTCTTCAGGGTGTGGAATGCGGGGATCAGATGGCGGGCAACAAAGGTTTGAGGAGTTGAGGGTTTCGGGTTTAGGTTTTGGGGTGTAGGGGGAGCGTTCACATGATTTGGGAAGTTTGTTTCCGTAATAAGACCCCAAAGTTGTTTATGTCCCTGAGCTCTAGACTTCATAACTCGTCAGCCTTAAAACCCGAGTATCTAGAAGCCCTAACGAAAACGCTCTGCAGGCTCCCTCAAATAGTAACCAAAGCACAGAGGGGTTTAGGTGTAGGGTTAGTGTTTTAGGTTTAGGGGTTTAGGGGTTTAGGGGACTAAGGTTCGGGTTGAGCGTTTCGGGTTTCGGGTTTAGAGTTTGGGAGGCTCGCTTTCAGCAAGTCCAACGAATGGATCCAGTGCTTGTAGGATTGAAGCTGCGCATAGCCGAGACATGTAGTGTTTAGGGTTTAAGGGTTTAAACTCATTGGGCCCTAAGGTGAACTCCCCCACTCTGTGGGGCGCAGTTAGAGCCCTGAGCCCCAGAGTATTGCTGTCAAGGCGACCTCGCTTTTCAAAGAAGAAGCAAGAGGCCCGTGGCAGTGTTGAGGTTTCGATTTGGGTTTGAGGGGTTAGGAATTTTACGTTGAGGTTTAGGATTTGGTTTGGGGATTTAGGTTTTAGGTTTAGGGTTATTGTTTAGTGAATCTTCCTTTGGTCCCTTCTGAGGTCTCCAAGATGGTTTCAAGTTGCGATCTTGGGGGTTTTGGGGTGGCTCTGTGGGTATACTTCGAAGCTCGAACTCCGCACTCTCCACCAGGGGTGGAAATTTAAGGCAAACCCCCTAAACCGTAAACCGTAACCGTAACCCCCTAACCCTAAACCCCTAAACCCCTAAACCCTAAACCCTAAACCCTCAACCCGAAACCCAACCATAAACCCTAAACCCTAAAACCCTAAAACCCTACCCAAACCCTAACACCTAAACTAAAGCCTAAAATCTAAACCCTCCCCGTCGGCTCCTCTAAAAGGGTTAGTTTTTGTTTTGAAGTAGTTAAGGGATTAGCGGGAGTATTTGCCAGCACCCCCTTTTTAGTGGAGTTTTGGGAAGCCCTATGCTACGGGGCCCCCCCAATTCTCTCCGCAAGATCAACAGACTGGTAGGTTTAGGGTTTAGGGTTTCTATGTGTTTGGGGTTTTGGGTTTAGAGGGTTTAGGGTTTAGGCGTTTAGTTTTTAGGGTTTAGTGTTTAGGGTGTACGTTTAGGTTTTATTGTTTTAGGGTTTAGGGTGTACAAGGTTTAGGTGTAGGGGCTAGCTTGTTCGGTGGGTGAGGTGCACCATCGTTTTTTGTGGCCCGCGGGCTGGGGGTGTGTTATGATGGGATCGGTGTCTGCGCTTGTACCCTGTCGGGTTTTAAATATCGGTCCACCCCGCCTTCTACTGATCTTCCCCACAAGGACCAAATTTTTTTACGCACACCTAACGCCTAACCCTACCCTAAACCCTAACCCTAAACCCTAAACCTAAACCCTAAACCCTAACCCTAAACCGCTAACCCCCAAACCGTTTTTCCGTAAACCGTAAAACGTACCGTAAACCCTAACATAAACCCTAAACCCTAAACCCTAAATCCACCAAAACGCTACCAGTGATGTAAGCACTGTGTCATGAGGATCCGAGGAGGCCCCTTGTTCCTTTTGTTTGGGTTTGCGGTGCCCTGATAAGCCCCCCGTAAACCCAAAAGGATACCCAATTATTCCTAGGTTACGCTTGTTCGAACTCCACACCCTAAACCCTAAACCCCAA
>CAJNDS010000030.1:135000-250802 GCA_905221605.1 Symbiodinium natans
CACCTCTCAACCCCGAAACCGGGTTCTGAGAGGCGCGTGGGGCCCTAAACCACTAAACCCTAAACCTATAACCCTAAACCCTAAACCCTAAACCCTAAACCCCCCTAAACCCTAAACCCTAAACCCTAAACCCTAAACCCTAAACCCTAAACCCTAAACCCTAAACCCTAAACCCTAAACCCTCAACCCTAAACCTAAACCCTAAACCCTAAACCCTAAACCGTATGCGCTTTTGCCCAGAACCCTGAGCCCATCGCCCCAGGTCCAGCGCGCTGCTGCCATCGCCGAAACGAATGCTCGTGGTCCCGAAGCGTGGTCCTCAGGGTTTAGGGTTGAGGGTTTAGGGTTTAGGGTTTTGGGTCGTTCCATTGGTCAGAGCTGCGTTTTGGGTTTAGGGATGTTTAGGATTCAGGGCTTCCGGCTTGGGGCTGCAGGTGTCGGGTTTAGGGTTTGTTTTTGGATGGGGTTCATGCATGACAAAAACGGGGAGATTTCAAGCCCTAAGCCCTAAGCCCTAAACCCTAAACCCTAAACCCTAAACCCTATACCCTATACCCTAAACCCTAAACCCTTTTACATGGAAGGCCAGGGCTTGAGGAGAGGCAGGACCTCTGGGAGGGCTGGGAGAGGCTACGGCCTGAAAGCTGAGGAAGTTGCAAAAAGCTTGAACAAAAGGTTTAGGGTTTAGGGTTTAGGGGTTTAGGGGTTTAGGGGTTTAGGGTTTGGGGTTTGGGGTTCGGGGTTTGGGGTTTGGGGTTTGGGGCCCAGGAGTGGTGCTCGGCTGCTTCAGAACGCCGGCGCGCAGCCTGACAGCGAGGATGTAGGCACGGCGCAGGCGCCAGAAGTTTGGCGAAGGGGGGGTTCAGGGTTTAGGGTTTAGGGTTTAGGGTTATCTGCATTCATGGCTGGAAGTCGAAGCAACCCGATTTCCTCACCCAAACTGGGCCTCAATTCCGCCCCCCCCCCCCCGCCAAATCCCTGGGCTGCTTCGACTTCGGCCAGGATGACTCCATCGTGGCCCACACTGGCCAGGAGCTGCGGCAGACTTAATGTGCCAACATGTCTGGGAAGCGATTTGTCAGGTTGGGGTTGGGGTTTAATTGCTGGAGCCAGCAGAGGGGTACTGATTGATATTCAAATAATATTCATTTTGATCTGTCATTATTAGTATTGGTTCATTTTGAGTCTCTGTAATGTCTATTTCATTTTTATCACGTTTCAATCGAGATTGAAAAATGCGTGGTGCTAAGAAAATGAGTTCTTCATAAATATGGATTGATATTCATTAGTTCCTAAGATAAGTATTCTTTGCATTCAAACATTTATGCTAGTAGTCAACATTTATTCATATTAACTGATAGTAATGTGTATATATATATATATAAACATGAATACTAGTTAATATGAAGCAATATCTTTCTGTTTATTCCGAGATTGCACTTCTTTGAAAATAACTAGAATAAGAAGATTCAACTGCCAATCACATGAACATGTGATAAATAGTTGTCTGCGTTCACGGAAGGCACCCGATTCCCTCACCCAATCATGTAAACTGGGCCTCAATTCCGCCGCCGGGTTTAGGGTTTAGGGTTTAGGGTTTAGGGTTTAGGGTTTAGGGGTTTAGGGTTTAGGGTTTAGGGTTTAGGGTTTAGGGTTGACTTCGGCCAGGATGACTCCATCGTGGCCCACACTGGCCAGGAGCTGCGGCAGACTTAATGTGCGAACACGTCTGAGAAGTGATGGTGTCAGGTAGACTTTGGGGGCTGAAATGTCGGAGCCTAAACACTACGCATATGATCCACTTTGAATCTCTACAGTGACATAACAAGTCTTGGGCTTGCAGGCAACACAAGTCTAGCTAAATAGGAAAGGAGGCGCCTGTGTGGCCACATGGGTAGTTCACCCAAATAGTAGTATAGGAGCCCTCACCAAGGGTGCCCCATTTAGGAAGCCCCCTACCGTAAGTCAGCTTAGTGAAAGGAAGGGGCAGGTACCCTAAATCCTAAACCCACAACCCTAAACCCTAAACCCTAAACCCTAAACCCTAAACCCTAAACCCGAAACCCTAAACCCTAAACCTTAAACCCTAAATCCTAAACCCTAAACCCTAAACCCTGTACTACAAGTCCTCAAGGCCCCAAGAGGGTGCTGCTGTCACCTCGGTCTAAAGCTCGCCCGCGCGGTTTTACACGGCCCGAGGCCGCCAGAGCCGCCAGAGACGGCGGAGAACATGCTGGCGCGGGCTCCGGAGGTGTTTAGGGTTTAGGGTTTAGGGTTTAGGGTTTAGGGCTGCTGCTTCCTGTCGATTCTTTGCCATTCTTGCTCCTAGAATTCTGAACTGCTAAATGCTGTGAAGCCCTTGGACCTGGACCCTGGCTACCAAGGCGGTGCATAACCAGAAGAGAAAGCAGAAGGGCTTGCCCCAAGCCCAGTCAGTAGGGTTCATTGTGGAGTGTTTAGAGTTTATAGGGTTCATAGGCTTACTGGGGATTTGCGGGTTTACAGGGTTTAACGGGTTTGTAAGGTTTGTCAGGTAAGAGGGTTTACAGGGTCTCTAGGGTTTATAGGGGCCATAGGGTTTATGGAGTTTTTGCGTGTCTAGGGCGTTTAGGGTTTGCGAGGCTTGAAGAGGTTGATGGGGCCGGACAGGTTAATCGTGTAGCATGTTCCGGGTGTGTCGGGTTATTATAAGGCCAATAAGGTTTGAAGGGTTCATACGGCTGAGTTAACCACCCAGATTTTCATTTTTATACGGGCCCTGCAATGTGACGTTTTCTGTATACATATGTATATGAATATGTATATATACATATGCATGCACTACAAGGTGTTTGGGGATGATAGAGCATAAGGTGTATAGGGTTTGGGGTTTATAGAGCGTAGGTTGAGAGGGCAGCGTGTTGCTCCGGAGCTTCACTTCAGTCACCACACTACAGATGTTTGGCTAATTTTGCGGCATCTTAACCCTAAACCCTAAACCCTAAACCCGAAACCCTAAACCCTAAACCCTAAACCCTAAACCCTAAAACCCTAAACCCTAAAGGATTCTGGCAACCTAGCTTAAGTTTCTTTGCTGAGCCCGAAGCCCTAAACCCCAAAGCCTACTCAGGAGAAATTCTTGGGCTTCCGGGCCTTCTGGGAAGGAGGGCGGGTGGGTTCAGGTTTAGGGTTTAGGGTTTAGGGTTTAGGGTTTAGGGTGTAGGAGTTGCCGGGTTGGAGTGGTTGTAGGGCTTGTAGGGTTTAAGAGTGTTGCAAGGACCGCAAGGAGGTTTGACAGGGGTTGCATCCAGCGTGTTTTTTTCTTGATATTGAGCCTTACCCTAAACCCTAAACCCTAAACCCTAAACCCTAAACCCTAAACCCTAAACCCTAAACCCTAAACCCTAAACCCTAAACCCTAAACCCTAAACCCTAAACCCTAAACCCTAAACCCTAAACCCTAAACCTAAACCATAAACCCTAAACCCTAAACCCTAAACCCTAAACCCTAAACCCTAAACCCTAAACCCTAAACCCTAAACCCTAAACCCTAAACCCTAAACCTTCCTAAACTTAGCCCTGGCACAGGAGCCGGTGCGCAGTGAAAGTCCGCTGCACCTGAAAAAATCCCCCAAGCCCTAAACCCGGCTGTTCTAAATCAGGGCTTCATTTTTTCTTGGGAGTGAGGGAGGGAGGGGTGGGGGGGGGTTTAGGGTTTAGGGTTTAGGGTTTCCTGTCACTACTACGGTTTTCTGTTTCGCTGCCAAGCGCTAAACCCTAAAGCCGAAACCCTAAACCCCTCGACCTGAGTCCATCTCCAAAACCCAAGCACTAAACCCGCACCCCCGAAGCCTCCAAATGACCAATAAACTTCCTCGATGTACAGTTTAGGGTTTAGGGTTAAAACCCTAAACCCTAAACCCCTAAACCCCTAAACCCCTAAACCCCTAAACCCCTAAACCCCTAAACCCCTAAACCCCTAAACCCCTAAACCCCTAAACCTCTAAACCCCTAGAGCCGAGGCCTCCACAGACCAAGATCCCTTCGGCTAAGAAGATGCCGACATCGCTGAAGGCAACGATGAAGGCGGCGCCCAAGACCAGGCCCAGTGAGGGTTTAGGGTTTAGGGTTTAGGGTTTAGGGTTCAGCAGCTCCGGATCGAGCAGGGAAGAATGCCCACCCACCCAGAGAATCCCATAACATTAAGAAAATATAGAGTATCTTCTTACAAGAGAGTTCTACTCAACGAAGGTTACGAATCATAGTACAATTCGTTCTTAAACTTCCGCATGGCGCACAAGGAAGACTGTTATTACAAGAGAAAGCGTGGGCCCTGAAACCCTAAACTTCAAGGTTTGAGGGGCGGAAGCCCTAAACCCCAGCTTTCAGGCCCTGAAACCCTAAACCGCAGGTTTTGAGGTTCTCTGAAACCCTAAATCCCAGGCCTTGAGGCCGAAACCCTAAACCCCAGGCCTTGAGGCCCCGAAACCCTAAACTGTAGGCCTTGAGGCCCTGAAACCCGAAACCCACGCCTTGAGACCCTGAAACCCTAAACCTCAGGCCTTGAGGCCCTGAAACCCTAAACCGACCCCAGGCCTTGAGGCCGTGAAGCCCTAAACCCCAGAGGGGGGGGGGGGGTAGGCAGTCGACAAGCCTTGTCGACGAGGCCTTGTGCCTTGTCGACGAAGCCTTATGCCTAACCCTGATCTCTTATAGTATATGAACCCTTATAATATGAACCCTAAACCCTAAACCCTAAACCCTAAACCCTAAACCCTAAACCCTAACCCCTAAACCCTAAACCCTAAACCCTAAACCCTAAACCCCGAACCCTAAACCCTAAACCCTCAATCCCCCAACGACTTCTCTGCAGGCCAGTCGTGGATGGGAGCTTGCCACCAGCCGAGCCGGCATTTCCCCCGAAGGCCCCTGCTGCGATTTCTTGGGTTTGGTTTGGGGGGATAGGGTTTAGGGTTTAGGGTTTAGGGTTTAGGGTTTAGGCTTTATGGTTTATGGTTTGTGGTTCCCAGCGCCGTAGTGCGACTTCGATGGGCTTAGCCACTGGGGAACACATTGAGACAAATCGCTAAACTGAAGGGCACGCTCCTCTTCCTCCTAAGCCCGAAGCCCCCCCTAATCCCCTAAGCCCTAAGCCGTAAGCCCTGGGGGCTAAGCCCTAAACCCTAAACCCTAAACCCTAAACCCTAAACCCTAAACCCTAAACCCTAAGCCCTAAACCCTGAACCCGGAGCCATAGACCCTTCAAGTCAGGGGTCTAGACTGAGAGGCCTTTGCCACAGGGCCATAGGGGTCATGAAGCCTTTTAAAGGTTTAGGATTTGGGGTCTAGGGTTTGGGGTTTGGGTTTGGGGTTTGGGGTTTAAAGCTTAGGGTGTGGAGGGTTTGGGTTTTGGGTTAGGGGTTAGGGTTTAGGGTTTGTGGTTTGGGGTTTAGGGTTTAGGGTTCAGGGTTCAGGGTTTGGGGCTTAGAGTTTAGGGTTTGGGTTTTGGGGTATACAGGGTTTAGGGTTTGGGCCCCGTACCCCAGACCCCAAACCCCAAACCCTGAACCCGAAGCCGTACGGTCCGCAGTGAAGAGTCCTACAGCGCGCACGGTGGGAAAACGAAAGACACCAATGAAAAGTACAACAATTCAGGCTTGGGTTTGGGGTTGAGGGTTTAGAGTTTAGGGTTTCGGGTTTAGAGTTTAGGACTAATTTAAGGTTTAGAGTTTAGGGTGTAGGGTTTAGAGTTTAGGGTTTGAGGTTTTATAGGGTTTAGTGCTTGGGGTTTCGGGTTTGGGTGCAGGGTTTGAGGCCTACGTCCCCTTGTCCGAACAGACTTTCATTCAACGAGGCTGGTCACAGATGTCGCAGAAGTCACGGACATCGCCCATGTCGGTTTAGGGTTTAGGGTTTAGGGTTTAGGGTTTAGGGTTTAGGGTTTAGGGTTTAGGGTTTAGGCTTCTCCCTTTTCCTGTACCTGTTGCAGGTTTGCTCTTGTGCGGACCCCCCTGGTGCGCAAGTACAAGATGGGTAGGGACCGAGGAAACGGTTCAGGCGAACTTCGAAGTGCGAAAATGTGCAGTGCCTTAAAGGACTCGGCTGAGGCAAACTGCGTGACATGAAACCCCCAACCCGAACTATAGAACCTACTGTAGAACCTCAATCCCCCAAACCCCTAAAGTCGCCAAGCTTTGTAAACCCAAGCCCAAAGCCCCAAGCCCCCCCAAAGGCCATTGAACCCCAAACCCCTAAACCCCAGACCCTGTGCCCTAAACCCTAAACCCGAAACCCTAAACCCTAAACCCTGAACCCTGAACCCTAAACCCTACTAAACCCTACTAAACCCTACTAAACCCTACTAAACCTTAAACCCTAAACCCTATTAAACCCTAAACCCCAAACCCCAAACCCTAAACCCTAAACCCTAAACCCTAAACCCTAAACCCTAAACCCTAAACCCTAAACCCTAAACCCTAAACCCTATAAACCCTAGACCCCAAACCGCCCTGCAGAAGAGCCTGCCACTTCCCCTCCCACCGCCGCCACCGCCTGGGGGCCCGAGCGAGGGTTGCTGTGGGTTTTTGTTGTTGGGGTTTAGGGTTTAGGGTTTAGGGTTTAGGGTTTAGGGTTTAGGGTTTAGGGTTTAGGGTTTAGGGTTTAGGGTTTAGGGTTTAGGGTTTAGGGTTTAGGGTTTAGGGTTTAGGGTTTAGGGTTTAGGGTTTAGGGTTTGGAGTTTGGGGTTTGGGGTTTGGGGTTTGGGGTTGGGGGTTGGGGGTTTGGGTTTTTGTTTTTGGGGTTTGGGGTTTAGGTTGGGATGTTCCCCCTTATACGATCAGTCCTTAATTGGGATTATAGTACACCCGCCTGCGCTAGAAGGTTTAAGTTTTAGAGGTTTGGGTTTGGGTCGGGGGGACCGGGGCGGGCTTTGGGGTCGTAGGGTTTCGGGTTTAGGGTTTTGGCTTGCAGGTTTGGTTCCCTAAACCCTAAACCCTAAACCCTAGACCCTAGACCCTAAACCCTAAACCCTAAACCCTAAACCCTAAATCCTAAACCCTGAACCCTAAACCCTAAACCCTAAACCCTAAAACCCAAACCATAAACCCCAAACCCTAAACCCCAAACACATGGCTTGCGATGGGGACACATGGGCACTGCTGCTGAGGGTCAAGGGTTAATATGGGTCTGGGGTTTAGGGTTTAGGGTTTAGGGGTGAGGGTTTAGGGTTAGGGGTTTAGGGTTTAGGGTTGAGGGTTTAGGGGCTCTGCAAAGATCCTCACTGCAGTCTAAGCCCTTGCTGCCAAACGAACATCCCCATCAAAGCCCTAGACGGTTTGGGGTTTAGGGTTTGGGGTTTAGGGTTTAGGGGTTTGGGGTTTAGGGTTTAGGGTTTGGGGTTTGAGGTTTAGGGTTTAGGGTGTACGCTTGATAAACCGAAACTCTGAACCCGAGGCCCCCAAGACCGTCAAAAGCCCTAGAAAGCCCTAGAAAGCCCTAAACCCCTAAACCCTAAACACCCTAAAAACCCTAAAAACCCCAAAAACCCTAAAAACCCTAAAAACCCTAAAAACCCTAAAACCCTATAAACCCAAAACCCAAAACCCAAAACCCAAAACCCAAAACCCTAAACCCTAAACCCTCAGCTTTTCCAGGCCACCGGCCGTGCCGACCTCTCCTGCGAGGGCTCCTCGCGCCATTTCGTCGCCGCCGTGCCTTCCTCAGCCCAAAACATGGTTTGGAGGGTTTAGGGTTTAGGGTTTAGGGTTTAGGGTTTAGAGTTCAGGGTTCAGGGTTAAGGGTTTAGGGGAACCCTCAGCCCTACACCTTCAAACCCTTCAGCCCCGAAGACCCTAAGAATCAAGGCCCTAGCACTTAAAACCCTAAGCCCTAAAACCTAAAACCCGAAGCCCGAAAACCGAAAACCATAAAACCCCAACCCCTAGACCCTGGGACCCAAAGTAGGCCCTTATTCCCTTTTTGTTAGGGTTTAGGTGTCATTCCTAGCCCTAAACCCTAAACCCTAAACCCTAAACCCTAAACCCTAAACCCTAAACCCTAAACCCTAAACCCTAAACCCTAAACCCTAAACCCTAAACCCTAAACCCTAAACCCTAAACCCTATAGGCCCTATATATTCCTAGGTTACTCCTGGGGTCTAGGACCTGAACGTGTGCTGCGCCTCGCGGCCTTCCGACTCCAGTGTTTTCGGGCGTGTGCGGGCTGAGCCTTTTTGGATAAGGGTGCCTTCTGAGGGTTTAGGGTTTAGGGTTTCGGGTTTAGGGTTTAGGGTTTAGGGTTGCCCAAAAACCCTAAACCCCTTTGATGCGGGAAGTGGCGAGGTCTATTGCCTTCGGATCGTCCTTCTTGACTTCATTCCAAGACTCCCCACTGTATCCTGTAAGTGAAGCGAACTCTTCATGTGCCCTAAACCACTAAACCAGCAAACAGAAACCCGATTCCCTGAACCCCCAACCCTAACCTCTCTCTCTCTCTCTTTCTCTCTTTCTCTCTTTCTCTCTTTCTCTCTTTCTCTCTTTCTCTCTTTCTCTCTTTCTCTCTTTCTCTCTTTCTCTCTTTCTCTCTTTCTCTCTTTCTCTGTTTCTCTCTTTCTCTCTTTCTCTCTTTCTCTCTTTCTCTCGTTCTCTCTTTCTCTCTTTCTCTCTTTCTCTCTTTCTCTCTTTCTCTCTTTCTCTCTTTCTCTCTTTCTCTCTTTCTCTCTTTCTCTCTTTCTCTCTTTCTCTCTTTCTCTCTTTCTCTCTTTCTCTCTTTCTCTCTTTCTCTCGTTCTCTCGTTCTCTCGTTCTCTCGTTCTCTCGTTCTCTCGTTCTCTCGTTCTCTCGTTCTCTCGTTCTCTCTTGCTCTCTTGCTCTCTTGCTCTCTTGCTCTCTTGCTCTCTTGCTCTCTTGCTCTCTTGCTCTCTTGCTCTCTTGCTCTCTTTCTCTCTTTCTCTCTTTCTCTCCCTCTCTTTCTCTCTTTCTCTCTTTCTCTCTTTCTCTCTTTCTCTCTTTCTCTCTTTCTCTCTTTCTCTCTTTCTATCTTTCTCTCTTTCTCTCTTTCTCTCTTTCTCTCTTTCTCTCTTTCTCTCTTTCTCTCTTTCTCTCTTTCTCTCTTTCTCTCTTCCTCTCTTTCTCTCTTCCTCTCTTTCTCTCTTTCTCTCTTTCTCTCTTTCTCTCTTTCTCTCTTTCTCTCTTTCTCTCTTTCTCTCTTTCTCTCTTTCTCTCTTTCTCTCTTTCTCTCTTTCTCTCTTTCTCTCTTTCTCTCTTTCTCTCTTTCTCTCTGTCTCTCTCTCTCTCTCCGTCTCTCTCTCTCTCTCTTTCTCTCTTTCTCTCCTTCTCTCCTTCTCTCCTTCTCTCTCTTTTCGTGTGCCAAGGTCCAAAGAGCTGGTGTGGAGAGAGGCGCCGGGGTCTGTAACCCCTCAAACCTAGACTGGACACCCTAAACCCTAACGTGGAAACCCTAAACCCTGAACCCTGAACCCTGAACCCTAAACCCTAAACCCTAAACCATAAACCCTAAACCCTAAACCCTAAACCCTAAACCGTGCAGCCTCAACCCTAAACTTTGAAGCCCCAACCCCTCTCAACTTTCCCGGCTCAGTGTGTTGAAGTACAAGGGGAAATTCGGATATTCTCTTGGATGCCCCCGCCGAGATGATTGGTTGCAACGCCGGGTTTCCGGCTTTTTGGCAGCAGGTTTAGGGTTTAGGGTTCAGGGTTTAGGGTTTAGGGTTTTCGGGTTTAGGGTTTAGGGTTTAGGGTTTAGGGTCCTGGCATGAAGTGCAGGGTTTGGGGTTCCGTGTTCTTAGAGTTTCTGCGGCTTACGGAAGAGAACTCGCTGCCCTTCAACATGGCCTGTACTAAAGCCTGTCTCTACCACTGAAGTCTGATGTTGAGGCCTCAGCCCCAAACCCCAGCCCCCCCCCAACCCTCAACCCCGAACCGTAAACGTTACAACCCTAAGCCCTAAACCCAAACCCTCAAGCCCCAAACCCCAGACCCCAAGCCCCAAACCCAAAGCCCCAAACCCTCAACCCCAAACCCCAAGCCCCAAACCCTAACCCCTAAACCCCAAACCCCAAACCCCGAACCCCCAACCCTAGATCCCTAGATGATTCTTCTTCGCATTCTCAGGCGACAGAATCGTCGCTTGCGGACCGAGTGGCGGCTTGGAAGGCTCAAAGAAGTTGGGAGGAGGCGAACCCGAAACCCGAAACCCGAAACCCGAAACCCGAAACCCTAAACCCGAAACCCAAACCCCAAACCCTAAACCCTCAACGGCACAACCCTGAACTGTAAGGACTCAACCCTAAACAAAGTTCCGAACCCTCTCAACTTTCCGAGCTAGCCTCAAAGTCCGAAGATACCGAGCAACGAACACAAACACGGTTGAGGGTTTAGGGTTTAGGGTGTGGGGTGTGGGGTTTGGGGTTTGGGGTTTAGGCTTGAGGTTTCCTTTTTCTTGGCAACTGGGGACTATTTCGTAGTTTCGTGTTCTGGGGTGCCTGGCATGACGTGCAGGGTTTGGGGTTTAGGGTTTAGGGTTTAGGGTTTAGGGTTTAGGGTTTATTCGTGCTTTATCAGTAGCAGCGGCCAGAAGAGGTAGCCTGTTAGTACCGTGCCCTTGAACTCGGTCTGATGTTGAGCCCCGAGCCCCCAAACCCTAAACCCCCAAAACCTCAAGCCCCAAACCCCACACCCTAAACCCCAAACCCCAAGCCCTAAACCCCAAACCCCAAGCCCTAAACCCCAACCCTAAATGAGGCAGTTCTTCTGCGCACTCTCAGGCGCCGGAATCGCCACATTCGGACAGAGTGGCGGCCTGGAAGGCTCAAAGTTGGGAAGAGGCGCCGAAACCCTAAACCCTAAACCCAAACCCCAAAACCTAATTCCTCAACTCTAAACCCTAAACCCTAAACCCTGAACTGATGAACCCTAAACCCTAAACCCTAAACCCTAAACCCTAAACCCTAAACCCTAAACCCTAAACCCTAAACCCTAAACCCTAAACCCTAAACCCCAAACCCTAAACCCTAAACCCTAAACCCTAAACCCTAAACCCTAAACCCTAAACCCCATATTTCCGTCTTCTTGGCGGCAGGGGACTATTTCGTAGCTTCGTGTTCTGGGGGCCTGGGGGTGAAGGCGCCCGAATCGCCACCGGTGGCTTGGAAGGCTCCAACTTGGGAAGAGGCGCTGAATCCGCCCCTTTATGCTTTTTGGGTGTAGGGTTTAGGGTTCAGGGTTCAGGGTTTAGGGTGTACGGTTCACCGGGTTTCGTCCCAAACCCTGAAGCCCTGAAACCCTTTACTTTCGGGTTCAGGGTTATAGGCCCGAAACTCTCGACCCTGAAGCCCTAAAACCCTGAAACCCTGCAACCCTGAAACGCTCCACGCCCCCCCCCCCTCCCCCCAGCCCCCCACCAGTGGTTACAATTTCGGTCCGTTAAGTTTTCTGCATGTTCTTGGTCGCTTTGGGGTTTTGGTTTCGGGTTTAGGATTGAAGGTCAGGGTTCAGAGTTAGGCACGTGCAACTGACTAAGGGTGTATGGGTTTATACCCTAACCCCTAAAACCTAGGGATGTTCAGGGTAAGAGGATCCGATATCGGATCCTGTCAGGACGTTTGTAAGGGCCAGCCAGTGTGCCTCAAAGGATAGAGCATATCTAGTTCGAGTTGAGTTGTTTAGGGTTTGGGGTATGCGGTTTGGGGTTTAGGGTGCAGAGCGTTTTTGGCTTTAGGGTTTTCGTGCTTTGAAGGCATTCGGCCTGCAGGGTTTTGGTTGTGGGGCTTAAGTTCAGGACCTTAGGGGGACTTTTTGGAGCCCTAAACACTCAACCCTAAGCCCTGAACCCTAAACCCTAAACCCTAAACCCTGAGCCCTGAACCCTAAACCCTAAATCCTAAACCCGGTTCCTTCCCAAACCTCGAGCCCGCGACCACTAAAGGCTTGAGCTCTTGAGGTTTTCGGGGTTCAGGGTGTAGGCCTTAAGGGCCTCCCTAAACCTTAAACCTTAAACCCAAAACCCTAAACCCTGAAACCCAAACCTAAACCCTAAATCCTATACTCTACATCCTGCACCCCAAACCCTAGACCGCAAACCCTAAACCCTAAACCCTAAACCCTAAACCCTAAACCCTAAACCCTAAACCCTAAACCCTAAACCCTAAACCCTAAACCCTAAACCCTAAACCCTAAACCCTACACCCCTAAACCCCTAAACCCCTAAACCCTAAATCCAAACCCTAAACCCTAAACCCTAAACCCTAAACCCCTAAACCCTAAATCCAAACCCTAAACCCTAAACCCTAAACCCTAAACCCTAAACCCTAAACCCTAAACCCTAAACCCTAAACCCCAAACCCTAAACCCCTTTCGCAGGCCCAAGAGATCCGCATGAGCCGCCGGAAGAAGTTTGAACAGGCCCGTTGCTACTGGGGTGGAAACTGCTGGTTGTAGGGTTTAGGGTTTAGGGTTTAGGGTTCTTACACATCTAGACCCTGAACCCTCAGCCCTGAATCCGAAACCCTGAACCCTAAACCCTAAACTCCCAACTGCGCTCCTGTGGGTCCAGCCAAGGGTCGGAAGGCCTTTCCACGGCCCGGATGTGGAGTTAGGGTTTAGGGTTTAGTTTTTAGCGTTTAGGGTTTAGGGTTTAGGGTTTAGGGTTTAGGGTTTAGGGGGTTTGGGGGGCAGGTCGAAGAGCAACTGCGGTGATGCCTCGCCAAGCTGGGCGGTCGTGTTTCGGGTTTTAGGGCTTAGGGCTTAGGGCTTAGGGCTTAGGGTTTAGGGTTTAGGGTTTAGGGTTTAGGGTTTAGGGTTTAGGGGTTTAGGGTGACGTCTAGGTTTCTGCCGCTGTTATAGAAGTGTCCGTATGATAACAGGTACCACCCCCCCTTCCCCAGAAGAAAACACCTACTGGTGCGCCTAAACCCTAAACCCTAAACCCTAAACCCCTAAAGCCCTAAATCCCTAAACTCCTAAACCCCTAAACCCCTAAACCCCTGAGCCCCTAAACCCCTAAACCCGTAAACCCCTAAACCCCTAAACCCTAAACCCTAAACCCCTAAACCCCTAAACCCTAAACCCCTAAACCCCTAAACCCCCAAACCCTAAACCCTAAACCCTAAACCCTAAACCCTAAACCCTAAACCCTAAACCCTAAACCCTAAACCCTAAACCCTAAACCCTAAAGCCTAAGCAGCCCAAAGGTGTTTTAGGCCTTTGTGTCGAGCGTGGAAGCCTCTTGCAGGACCGCAGACAGGAATTGGAAGATTTCGTGCACCCTGGCATGGAGTGGAAAGAACCGACACCCTCAACGCCACCCTAAACCCTAAACCCTAAACCCTAAACCCTAAACCCTAAACCCTAAACCCTGAAACCTGAACCCTGAACCCTGAACCCTGAACCCTGAACCCTGAACCCTGAACCCTGAACCCTGAACTCTAACTCTAAACCCTAAACCGTGAACCCTCGACCCTCAGCCCTAAACCCTGAGCCCTAAATGCGATAGTACCTAAGGAGTAGACGCAATGATGTTCCCAGGCCTGTTTCTGCTTACCAGTGGCTTCAAGAGAGCATTGTCGGAGTATGTTGAGGGAACCCTGTATGGCACGAGTTTCAGGTGACAGCTTTCTGCGTATTAAGGGTTGGTCGTCTACCCTATCCCCAGACCCCCCAAACCTTCAGCCCTGAACCTGAAACTGATTTCTGGGACTTTATTTCATCATGAACCCCCGTTATCGAACCTTAAACCCTAAACCCTAAACCCTAAACCCTAAACCCTAAACCCTAAACCCTAAACCCTAAACCCTAAACCCTAAACCCTAAACCCTAAACCCTAAACCCTCAGCTGTGGGCCAGGTTTAGAGCCCATGCCTCGCGGGTTGAAGAGTCAGGCTTTAGGCTTTTGGGTTTTGGGCTCAGGGTTTTGGAGTTTTAGGGTTTCGGGTTTTAGGGTTTAGGGTTTGGGGTCTAAGGTTCAGGGCTTTGGGGTCTAGGGTTTAAGGTTCAGGCTTAGGCTTTAGGGTTCAGGGTTTGGGGATGTTTGGGGTTTAGGGGTCTAGGGTTTAAGGCTCTGCCTAAGCCCTGAAGGGTCTTCTATGTCAGTCAACCCACAGTTCGGACACGGCGCCGCCGGAGGATGTAGGACGAATTCTCAACCCCCCAACCGCCAACCCTAAAGTTTCAGGGTTTAGGGGGTTTAGGGTTTAGGGTTTCGGGTTTAGGGTTTAGGCCTTGGGGTGTTTCCGTGGAAGCCGAGGACGAGGTGGGAAGTGGATCAGGCATGCCGCGGCTTTGTGGTTGATGGGAAGTTTCAGGGATTTGGTTCAGGGTTCAGGGTTCAGGGTTCAGGGTTCATGGTTCAGGGTTTAGGGTTTAGGGTTTCGGGTTTACGGTTCAGTGTTCAGGGTTTAGGGTTTAGGGTTTTAGCATTTAGGGTTGGGATGTTCCCCCTCAAACAAACAGTCCTTACTCGGCAGTATTCTTTGGGGGTACTCTAATCCCTATTAAGGACTGTGAGCATAAGGGGGAGCTTGAGAAAGAGCAATACAGCTGGCGGGGGTGCCCTTGCCACGGGCTGTTGCGGTTCTCGTAGTCCGACCCTGACTCTATTCCCCAATCCCCTCGACCCCTAAACTCCAACCCTAAACCCTAAACCCTAAACCCTGAACCCTAAACCTTGAACCCTAAACCCTAAACCCTAAACCCAAACCCTAAACCCTGAACCCCAAACCCCAAGCCCTAAACCCTAAGCCCTAAACCCCCTAAACCCCAAACCCCAAGCCATGCCTTATTTGAAGCCTGAAGCTAACTACTGAGGAAACCAGACATTCGAGGAAACCGCCGACCACAAATGAAGCTCACGGCCTGAAACCACGATTCCTAAGCCCTTAAACCCTAGACCCTTAGGCCCTTAGGCCCTTAGGCCCTTAGGGCTAAGGGCTTAGGGTTTAGAGTTCAGGGCTTAGGGGGCTAAACCCTAAACCCTAAACCCTAAACCCTAAACCCTAAACCCTAAACCCTAAACCCTAAACCCTAAACCCTAAACCCTAAACCCTAAACCCTAAACCCTAAACCCTAAACCCTGAACCCTGAACCCTCCTAAACCCTAAACCCTAAACCCTAAACCCTAAACCTAAACCCTAAACCCTAAACCCAAAACCTTCTGGTAGCCCCCTCTGCGAAAACTCGCACGCGTGCGCAGAAAGACGCGCACATGCTGCGCAAGCAGCCGGAGAGCATCCGCCAGGCAGAGTTGGGTTTAGGGTTTAGGGTTTAGGGTTTAGGGTTTAGGGTTTAGGGTTTAGGATTTAGGGCTTAGGGCTCAGGGTTTAGGGTTTAGGTCTTTCAGGGTTTGGGGGGTTTCGGGGTGTAGGGTTTCTTAAGATGCACAACATTGCACAACAGATGGAGCATGCGCCGGGGCTTGGGGGCAGGTTTTGGGGGACACTCTGTGCTTTGCCGACTCTCAGTCGGGAAAACAGGTTTAGGGTTTAGGGTTTAGGGTTTAAGGTTTAGGGTTTAGGGTTTAGGGTCTAGGGTCTAGGGTTTCGGGTTTAGGGTGCAAGACCTCTTGAGGGCCCTAGGGCCTAAACCCTAAATCCCAGACCGCCGGTAGAGTTGGAAACCTTCATCATGCGTATGTTCTAGGTAGGAGACTTCCAGGGGGTTGGATGCGGAGATTCAGCTGAAACTACTTACAAGCCCTTAAACCCTAAACCCTAAACCCTAAGCCCTAAACCCCAAACCCTAAACCCTTTTGGCAACTGGTTGCTGAGCACCAGCAGTGACCATGAAGGGCAGTAGGAAGCGGCTTAAGGCTTTTCGGGCTCAGCTCGCATCCCCTAACCACTCCGACCCGGGTGGCCTCAAAATGATTAGGGTTTAGGGTTTAGGGTTTAGGGTTTAGGGTTTAGGGTTTACGGTTTAGGGTTTAGGGTTGCCCTTGTGGGGAGGGGAGGGGTGGTCCTAGAATAGGGGCTCGAGTGTGTTGGGGTCCATCAACAATACCTCCACCCCCTGTTGTGGGAAGTGCCCATATATACCCCCGAAACAGCTGCCGTTCTTGGGCATACAAGCGGGTAGGTTAAGGTGTATCTTCTTGTGTAAAGTCGTACCTCGAATGCGTGCACACTGGGTTTCGCGAATTCCAAGATTGGTCAGAACCCACTTGCACCCCCAAGCAGAAATCTCATTCACGCTGACAAAAATGTGCTCCACTCCCAGGCGTGCGGTGACAAGTGCCTATTTTTGCATGTGTGTCGAGAACATGCGCGTGCGGCGCATGCACATTGGGGGAAAGGCTTCAACATATGTCTCTGTGAGGCGACTTTACGCGGGGTGATGTGACTTCGCTCGCAGCCGCGTGTCACTGGGGAGATGTGACTTCGCACGCAAAGATGTGAGTTAACCTAGCCCCTTGTACCTTCCTTGCGCAAACCGGATAGAGGGCTAAGGCTTAGGGTTTTGGGCTTAGGGTTTAGGGTCCAGGGCTTAGGGTTTAGGGTTTAGGGTTTAGGGCTGGGGTTTAGGGCTGGGGCGTAGGGATCCCTGTCCCTGGCAGGCCTTCTACCGGACCTTCAACAGCAGCTCGGTGAAAGATCCGCGCAGCCTGAAAATGACCCAGGATGCTTTCGACTTGCTCCACACGGACTGGGTCCGGGTTTCAATGACAGCAAAAGAGCCTACACCCCAAACTCTCGACCTTCAACCCTCCACGTTCGACCCTCGACCCTCGACCCTCGACCCTCGACCCTCGACCCTCGACCCTCGACCCTCGACCCTCGACCCTCGACCCTCGACCCTCGACCCTCGACCCGACCCTAAACCCTCGACCCTCGACCCTCGACCCTCGACCCTCGACCCTCGACCCTACCCTAACCCTACCCCCACCCTAAGCCCTAAACCCTAAACCCTAAAGCCCTCAACCTAAACTGAGCCGCGCCAGGACCAGGAGTGGAAGCAGCAGAAGAAGGAGCAAGAAGGCTTCGACAGACTGAAGGCACCATCTGTGTCCAGGGTTTCGGGTTAGGGTTTAGGGTTTAGGGTTTAGGGTTTAGGATTTAGGGTTTAGGGTTTAGGGTTTGTGGGATCCCAGGTGAGTCTTGGCGGCTCAGGGGTTCCGGGGTTCAGACTTCAGTTTCCGGGAGTGTAAGTTGTAAGGCTTTTGGGGTTTGGGGCTTGCTTAGCCTCTCAAGCCAGACTCCGCCTCACTTTCGGTCCGTGCACTTGGCGCTCGGACCGAAACGGAAGAATTACGAATAGTCTTCACTGGTCCCTAAACCCCAGTCAGCCGGAGCCCGCCAGCCCTATTTTCTTCATCGTTTAGGGCACCCCCAGGACTGGTTGCGGGGGGTTGAGGTAAGCCCTAAACCCTAAACCCTAAACCCTAAACCCTAAACCCTAAACCCTAAACCCTAAACCCTAAACCCTAAACCCTAAACCCTAAACCCTAAACCCCAAACCCTAAACCCTAAACCCTAAACCCTAAACCCTAAACCCTAAACCCTAAACCCTAAACCCTCGAGCTTTCCCACATGTCGCTTATTTCATCGCAGGAGATGAAGGAGGAGGCCAGGCCCCTGTGCAGTCCCCCTTGTACTAACAGTCCCTAGTACGGGGTTTAGGGTTTAGGGTTTAGGGCTTAGGGCTTAGGGTTAGGGTTGAGATGTTCCTCCTTATACTAACAGTCGGATTATAATGGGGGGTACCATAGTCCCTATGAAGGACTGCTAGTATAGGGGGGTGGGAACATCCCAAGGTTTAGGGATCAGTTTCCAGGTTTTAAGGTTTTGGGTTCAGGGGTTCAAGGCTTCAGGGATTACGTTCTTGTTTGGGCGGACGTGGCACAAAAGATACCCTGAAGCTTTGTCAAGCTCCTAGGAATCTGCATGCAGGGTTTAGAGTCCAGGGTTCAGAGTTTAGGGTTTAGGGGTTGGGGTTTAGGGTTTGGGGTTTAGGGCCTAGGGTTTTGGGTTAGGCAGTGCCGAGGCAGGAAAGCATCTCGCGATTGTCGGGTTTCGGGATGCGTCTCAAACCTGCTGCCTCATAAATCCCAAGACCCCCACAAACTTGGGGGCTTGAGGGCTTATGGGTTTAATCCGCTAAGCTTGAGCATATGGGGGCTTGCGGTTCAGGGTTCAGGGTTCAGGGTTTAGGGGTTTAAGGGTTTCAGGGTCTGAGCCCTTAAGCCCTAGAATTTTGGGGTTTAGGGGTTAAGGTTTAAGCCCTAAACCCTAAACCCTAAACCCCAAACCCTAACCCTAAACCCTTAACCCTAAACCCTAAACCCTAAACCCTAAACCCTAAACCCCAAACCCTAAACCCTAAACCCCTAAGCCTGAAAACCCTATAGACTCGCTCGGGAGGCGGGTCTTTGGGTGCAGGGTCAAAGATCTGGAATCTAGCATTTCCGGGGTCAACTGGAACCGTAGGGCTTAGGGCTCATAGGGTTTGGGGTTTAGGGTTTAGGGTTCAGGGTTCAGGGATTCAATAAAGGCCCAACCACCAATTTTGGAGCTCTGTCCGACAGGCTCGTAGATCTGTTTACGGTGCTTGGAGGGTTTAGGGTTTAGGGTTTAGGGTTTAGGGTTTAGGGTTTAGGGTTTAGGGTTTAGGGTTTAGGGTTTAGGGTGAGTTTAAGATAAGGTACTGCCGTCATAAGACCGAGTCAGATTGTCGGATTTGATCATTCATGGGTTTGGGGTTTAGGGCCTAAACCCTGAACCCTGACCCCCTTAAACCCCAAACTGCCCTGAACTGTCCTAAACCCTACACCTAAACCCTAAACCCTAAACCCTAAACCCTAAACCCTAAACCCTAAACCCTAAACCCTAAACCCTAAACCCTAAACCCTAAACCCTAAACCCTAAACCCTAAACCCTAAACCCTAAACCCTAAACCCTACACGCTAAACCCTAAACCCTAAACCCTAAACCCTAAACCCTAAACCCTAAACCCTAAACCCTAAACCCTAAACCCATTAAAACCATGCCTATGTCCCTTAGAGCCCGAAGCCCCCAACGAGTTTCCAAGCGTAGGCTCCCAGGGCACTTCTTCCAGTGCCGAAGGCCTTGGCGCTTGGGGGAGGGTTCAGGGTTTAGGGTTTAGGGTTTAGGGTTTAGGGTTTAGGGTTTAGGGTTTAGGTTTAGGGTTTAGGGTTTAGGGTTTAGGGTTCAGGGTTCAGGGTTCAGGGATTAGGGTTTAGGGTTCAGGGTTTAGGGTTCACGTTTGGGGTTTAGGGTTGAAGGTTTAGTGTTCAGGGCTTAGGGCAGTCTAGAGATCAAGGACCTGCTTTAAACAATGAACCTATGGGTCCCAACAAACCCTCAAACCTTATCAAAGGGTCCATGTACCCATATGGGTCTCTTTTGGGGCACCCCGCAAAAAACGGCACCTTATAAGAAAGACCCCTCGAAGGGGACTAGAATTTCGGGAACTACTCATGTGGCGTTTGCGCCTTGAAGGGTTCCCTAAACCCTAAACCCTAAACCCTAAACCCTAAACCCTAAACCCTAAACCCTAAACCCTAAACCCTAAACCCTAAACCCTAAACCCTAAACCCTAAACCCTAAACCCTAAACCCCAAACCCGAAACCCTAAACCCTCAACCCTAAACCCTAAACCCTAAACCCTGAACCCTGAACCCTGAACCCTGAACCCTGAACCCTAAACCCTAAACCTAAACCCTCAACCCTCAACCCTGAACCCTAAACCCTAAACCCTAAACCCTAACCCCTAAACCCTGAACCCTAAACCCTAAACCCTAAACCCATAGTAGCTGCAGGGTCCAAGCATATACTCCATGGGTACAAGGATCCGCAGGGTATCAAGAACAAAGAAGGTATTCAGGGCTGAGGCATGTCCCAAGAATGATCTGGGGGGGAGGGGGGGGGATTTGTTGCTTTATACCTAAATCCTAAACCCTAAACACTAAATAGGCACTCTGTATCATTCTACCTCAGGTAGTCCTGATGCCGGCGTGCTTGAGCTCGGGGTCCTGGGATTTTTAAAGCCCTAACCCCTAAACCCTAAACCCTAAACCCTAAACCCTAAACCCTAAACCCTAAACCCTAAACCCTAAACCCTAAACCCTAAACCCTAAACCCTAAACCCTAAACCCTAAACCTTAGCTGCCTCGGGACGCGCGTCCCGGCGTCCAGCACGCGCGTCCTAGAAACTTGCGTCTTCAGCACGCACGTCCTGAAATCAAGAGCAACTCTGCACAGAAAGGGAATGTCCCCATGCGTTTTCAGGCCCTGTAAGAACGCACACCCGAAACCCTGCACCCTGAACCCGCAAGCTCCGTGCATTTTCCAGGCCTCCTAAAACGCACAGAGCTCTTGCGGACAGTGCAGAGCGTTCTGGATGGGCCTCACGAGGTTCTTTGGGGGTTCCTGGGGGGCGACAAACCTCGGAAATTCACACCGTCCTCTGCGGCCCCAAGCCCGAAAGCTCCCGTGCATTTTCAAAACGCACAGAGCCTGCTGGGACAGCACAGAGCCTTCTGGAAGGTGTCCTCATGAGGTTCCTCAGGGGGTTCTGGGGGAATCACGTAGTGCAAAAATCTTGGAAAACCCACGCAGTCCTTGCGGCCCTCAACCCGAACCCTGAACCCGAAAGCTCCCGTGCATTTTCCAGGCCCCCCAAAACGCACAGAGCCTTCTTGGACAATACAGAGCCTTCTGCAAGGTGACCTCATGACTCATGAGGTTCCTTAGGGGTTTGGGGCTTAGGCAGGAATCACTCAGTGCAAAAGCGCGAAACGCACAGAGCCTTTTTGGACAGTGCAGAGCTGGAAGGGGTCCTCATGAGGTTCCCTAGAAAGTTCCTGGGGGGCTAGGCAGGAGTCACTCTGTGCAAAAACCTCGAGGCCCAAAGCCCCCTAAGCTGTCACACGGTGCGTCTTCCAGGTTAGCGGGAAAACCGACTAGAAAAGTTACTTTTCGAGAAAAGTGGCTTTTCGAGAAAAGTAGCTTTTCGAGAAAAGTAGCTTTTCGAGAAAAGTGGCTTTTCGCGGACGCGGCGCGCACCAACGCGGCCAGAAAAGTCACTTTTCGCAAAAAGTGGCTTTTCGAGAAAAGTGGCTTTTCGAGAAAAGTGGCTTTTCGAGAAAAGTGGCTTTTCGCGGACACCGCGCGCTCCAACGCCGCGAGAAAAGTCACTTTTCGAGAAAAGTGGCATTTCGAGAAAAGTGGCCTTTCGCGGACACCGTGCGGCCGTGCGCTCCAACGCCGCGAGAAAAGTCACTTTTCGCAAAAAGCGGCTTTTCGAGAAAAGCGGCTTTTCGAGAAAAGTGGCTTTTCGAGAAAAGTGGCTTTTCGCGGACACCGCGTGCGCAACGTCGCGAGAAAAGTCACTTTTCGAGAAAAGCATCTTTTCGATAAAAGTGGCTTTTCGAGAAAAGTGGCGCGCGCCAACGTCGCGAGAAAAGTCACTTTTCGCGAAAAGTGGCTTTTCGAGAAAAGTGGCTTTTCGAGAAAAGTGGCTTTTAAAGAAAAGTTGCTTTTGAAAGACGCTGTGCGCTCCAACGCCGCGAGAAAAGTCACTTTTCGCAAAAAGCGGCTTTTCGAGAAAAGTGGCTTTTCGAGAAAAGTGGCTTTTCGCGGACACGGCGCGCGCAACGTCGCGAGAAAAGTCACTTGTCGAGAAAGGCGTCTTTTCGATAAAAGTGGCTTTTCGAGAAAAGTGGCGCGCGCCAACGTCGCGAGAAAAGTCACTTTTCGCCAAAAGTGGCTTTTCGAGAAAAGTGGCTTTTCGAGAAAAGTGGCTTCTAAAGAAAAGTGGCTTTTGAAAGACGCTGTGCGCCCCCACACGGCGCCTGCCATTGAAGCAACCAAGAGAACCTCTACGCCTCCCTTCTCCGCTTCTCTGAGCTATGGCACGACAAGGCACCCACGGCGGCATGTATGCCGGCCTTGATAATCATAGTAGAGCTGGGGGGATTCTGGAGTTCTAGTAGCGGCGCGGGGTTCACAGCCTGACATAGTCGCTGTCGAAGATTAAGAGCATTAAGCAAGCCCCGACGATGTTTAGGGTTTAGGGTTTAGGGTTTAGGGTTTAGGGTTTAGGGTTTTGAGTTGAGGGTCTGGAGCAAGCCTCAGGACTAAGACCCAAGCTCTAAAGCCTCCCCCAAACCCCCAACCCGAAAGCCTAAACCCTAAACCCTAAACCCTAAACCCTAAACCCTAAACCCTAAACCCTAAACCCTAAACCCTAAACCCTAAACCCTAAACCCTAAACCCTAAACCCTAAACCCTAAACCCTAAAGTCCCCCTTTGAACACGAAGGGCACTTCTCTGTTTGTCCTGAGGCTGCTGGGCCAAACCCTAAACCCTAAACCCTAAACCCTAAACCCTAAACCCTAAACGGTTTAGGGTTTAGGGTTTCGGGTTTCGGGTTTCGAGTTGAGGGTCTGGAGCAAGCCCTCAGGACGAAGACCCAAGCTCTAAAGCCTCCCCCAAACCCCAAACCCGAAAGCCTAAACCCTAAACCATGCTAAACCCTAAACCCTATAAACCCTAAACCCTATAAACCCTATACCCTAAAGTCCCCCTTTGAACACGAAGGGCACTTCTCTGTTTGTCCTGAGGCTGCTGGGCCAAGCCCTACACCCGAAACCCTAAACCCTAAACCCTAAACCCTAAACCCTAAACCCTAAACCCTAAACCCTAAACAGGAAGAGGAGAAAAGTGGCTTTTCGCGGACACCGCGCGCTCCAACGCCGCGAGAAAAGTCACTTTTCGAGAAAAGTGGCTTTTCGAGAAAAGTGGCTTTTCGAGAAAAGTGGCTTTTCGAGAAAAGTGGCTTTTCGAGAAAAGTGGCTTTTCGAGAAAAGTGGCTTTTCGAGAAAAGTGGCTTTTCGCGGACACCGCGCGCTCCAACGCCGCGAGAAAAGTCACTTTTCGAGAAAAGCGGCTTTTCGAGAAAAGTGGCTTTTCGAGAAAAGTGGCTTTTCGAGAAAAGTGGCTTTTCGAGAAAAGTGGCTTTTCGAGAAAAGTGGCTTTTCGAGAAAAGTGGCTTTTCGCGGACACCGCGCGCTCCAACGCCGCGAGAAAAGTCACTTTTCGAGAAAAGTGGCTTTTCGAGAAAAGTGGCTTTTCGCGGACACCGCGCGCTCCAACGCCGCGAGAAAAGTCACTTTTCGAGAAAAGCGGCTTTTCGAGAAAAGCGGCTTTTCGAGAAAAGTGGCTTTTCGAGAAAAGTGGCTTTTCGCGGACACCGCGCGCTCCAACGCCGCGAGAAAAGTCACTTTTCGAGAAAAGCGGCTTTTCGAGAAAAGTGGCTTCTCGAGAAAAGTGGCTTTTCGAGAGAAGTGGCTTTTCGCGGACACCGCGCGCTCCAACGCCGCGAGAAAAGTCACTTTTCGAGAAAAGTGGCTTTTCGAGAAAAGTGGCTTTTCGCGGACACCACGCGCTCCAACGCCGCGAGAAAAGTCACTTTTCGAGAACAGCGGGGGGCTTTTCGAGAAAAGTGGCTTTTCGCGGACACCGCGCGCTCCAACGCCGCGAGAAAAGTCACTTTTCGAGAAAAGCGGCTTTTCGAGAAAAGTGGCTTTTCGAGAAAAGTGGCTTTTCGAGAAAAGTGGCTTTTCGCGGAAACCGCGCGCTCCAACACCGCGAGAAAAGTCACTTTTCGAGAAAAGTGGCTTTTCGAGAAAAGTGGCTTTTCGGGAGCATTTTCCCCGTAACGTCAGAGACACCCCACACGCCAGCACAGCACCCCAAACCCTGAACCCGGAAACCGAAAGCTCCCGTGCATTTTCCAGGCCTCCCGAAATTCACAGAGCCTTTTTAGACACAGCTAAGGGTCATTGGAGGGAAAGGGAGGGGAGGGGAAGGGGAAGGGGAAGGAACGAACTGTGGGACGAGCCCCGAAACCCTAAACTCAAAACACAAGTACACGTGCGTTTTCCCACCCCCTGGAAACGCACGCGAGCGCCGCACCGCTTTCTATAGACCTGGAGCAGGCTGCGTCCTGAGGAGGGTCAGCGGCCACGTCCCGGACCGCGTCCCCAGACGCGCGTCCCGCGTCACGTCCCGAACGGCTACTAAGCCCTAAACCCTAAACCCTATCCCTAAATCCTAAACCTTAAACCCTAAACCCTAAACCCTAAACCCTAAACCCTAAACAGTCTTAGGACCCCTTTAGCCCTTAAACCCGAAGCCATGAACCAGTTCATGGGCCCGGCCTGCATCGAAATGGCAGGTGATCCCGGGCAGTTATCCGATGCAGGAGCGTGCTCAGGCCTGCTGATGGTGGGTTTAGGGTTTAGGGTTTAGGGTTTCGGGTTTAGGGTTTAGGGTTTAGGGTTTAGGGTTTGGGGTTCAGGGCTTGAGCATCGGGTCTAGTGTGCTACCCCAATCAAGTAGGTCATGGATCTCATCTCAGAGGTTTTGGAGCGCAACGCCTTTCCATCTTGCCCGAAACCCTAAACCCTAAACCCTAAACCCTAAACCCTAAACCCTAAACCCTAAACCCTAAACCCTAAACCCTAAACCCTAAACCCTAAACCCTAAACCCTAAACCCTAAACCCTAAACCCTAAACCCTAAAACCCTGAACCCTGAACCCTGAACCCTGAACCTGAACCCTGAACCCTGAAACCCTGAACCTGAACCCTGAACCCTGAACCCTGACCCTGAACCCTGAACCCTGAACCCTGAACCGAACCCTGAACCCTGAACCCTGAACCCTGAACCCTAAACCCTAAACCCTAAACCCTAAACCCTAAACCCTAAACCCTAAACCCTAAACCCTAAACCCTAAACCCTAAACCCTAAACCCTAAACCCTGCCCGTCGACACGCCTCCTGCGAAGCCAGGAGGAGAGCCAGCTCGCGAAACCCGCGCCCAAGGTGTGCCGGTGCGTAGTTTATTGAAACCCTGAACCCTTATCCCTAAACCCTCTCTACCTATATGTATTTAAACCTTAATGGGGTCGTCGGGTGATTTTGCGGTTGCGTGGTTCCTAAATCCTAAATCCTAAATCCTAAATCCTAAATCCTAAATCCTAAATCCTACATCCTAAATCCTAAATCCTAAATCCTAAATCCCGGGACCCCCCCGGGACGGGTTGTCCCGGGGCCCCCCCGGGACAGGTTGTCCTGGGGTGTCCGGGGCGTTTCGGGTCCTCCCGAAACAAATGTCCCGGGGCCCTTCCGGGACGCCCCCAGACCAGCTGTCCCGGGGAGCCCCCGGCTTTTTTAAGCTATTCGGGGCTGTGGTGGTGCTTTGGGGTAAAATGGAGCGTCGATTCCAGTACTAAAAAACAGCATTTTTCATTGCGGGAGCAGGCAAATACCAGTACTAAAAATCAGCCTTTTTCATTGCGGGAGCAGGCAAATACCAGGCTACCCCCTTTTTGGGTTTTTTTGGAAGCTTTTTGGTGTTTTTTAAAGCTATTTGGGGCTGCGGTGGTTCTTTGGGGTAATGCCTGTAGGACTTAGGATTTAGGGTTCAGGGCCCTCCCTCTCATGGCTTTTAAGATTTAGGATTTGGAGTTCGGGGTGCCCTCTCTGCAGCTTCTAAGACTTAGGCATTAGGGTTTAAGGGCCTTTCTGGTGCGTTTAGGATTTAGGATTCAGGGGCCTCTCTGGAGCTTTCAGGATTTGGGTTTTAGGGTTCAGGGGACTTAAGGCAGTACGAATTGAAATGGTAGATAAGGTTGCCAGATGAAAGGGATTCTAGGTGGGTGGGGTGATGCCAAACACCCTTGGTGAATGCTTAGATCAGAGATGCTGAACCCCAAACCCTAAACCCTAAACCCTAAACCCTAAACCCTAAACCCTAAACCCTAAACCCTAAACCCTAAACCCTAAACCCTAAACCCTAAACCCTAAACCCTAAACCCTAAACCCTAAACCCTAAACCCTAAACCCACCCTAAACCCTAAACCCTAAACCCTAAACCCTAAACCCTAAACCCTAAACCCTAAACCCTAAACCCTAAACCCTAAACCCTAAACCCTAAACCCTAAGCCCTAAACCCTAAACTCTAAACCCTAAACCCTAAACCCTAAGGGTGGAGCTCGGAGATTCTGGGCCTTTGAAGCTTTCTTAGGGCTAGTGTTTCTGCAGGGTTTCGAGTTTAGAGGGGCTTCAGGCACAGGAGGGCCTTCATGCTGAGCTGCACGAAGTCCGTCGGCCTCTTCCCGCGAAACTGGGTTTAGGGTTTGAGGTTTTTTTTTGGGTTTTTGGGTTCTGGGTTAGGGTCTTTGGGTTTACGGGTCTTAGGGTTCAGGGTTTAGGGTTTTAGGGTTTAGGATTTAGGATTTTAGGGTGCAGGGTCTCAGGGTTTAGGGTTTAGGATTTAGGGTTTAGGGTCTTAGGGTTTAGGGTCTTTAGGGGTTTTAGGTTCCTGCTCATGGTGTGTGCAGGTGGTTCCTCCTCCCATGCGGGCAACGGACCAGGCGAAGGCGTCTTGGAGCGCGGAGGGGGGAGCCCTAAACCCTAAACCCTAAACCCTAAACCCTAAACCCTAAACCCTAAACCCTAAACCCTTGATCGCCCTAAAACCTCAACAATAAACCACACAGGTCGCACCTCCTTCGGAAGAACACAGTAGAGTCCGCGGTTTCGGGTTCAGAAGTTTTGGCTGGACTTGGGTCCTGAATCCTAAACCCTAAACCCTAAACGCTAAACGCTAAACCCTAAACCCTAAACCCTAAACCCTAAACCCTAAACCCTAAACCCTAAACCCTAAACCCTAAACCCTAAACCCTAAACCCTAAACCCTAAACCCTAAACCCTAAACCCCAAACCCCAAACCCCAAACCCCAAACCCTACCCTAAACCCTAAACCCTAAACCCTAAACCCTAAACCCTAAACCCTAAACCCTAAACCCTAAACCCTAAACCCTAAACCCTAAATCCTTGAACCCTTAACCTTAAGCCCTGAACCTTTACCCCCAGCCAGTCCGATCTTGTTTTGGGGAAACAGGGTCCTCAACACTACAATTTCGGCGGCTAGCAAACTGTACACAAAGCTTGAGCCCACAAGGTGTTGGGGTCTTGGGGTTGAGGGTTAAGGCTTGAGGTTTGAGGCGTGAAGCTTGAGGCTGAAGAGTTGAGGGTTGAGGGTTTGAAGGTTGAGGGTTCAGGGTTGAGAGCCCGACCCTCGGAACTCCTCTCGGACAGATGTTTGCGAGGAGGTCCTCGGGGTTTGGGAGATTAGGCCTGGCTGTCGCAGGTTGCCCCATTCTTGCCTGACCCCAAAAACCCAAAACCCCAAAACCCAAAACCCCAAAACCCCAAAACCCCAAAACCCCAAAAACCCAAAACCCCAAAACCCCAAAAACCCCAAAACCCCAAAACCCCAAAACCCCAAAACCCCAAAACCCCAACAACCCTAAACCCCAAAACCCAAAAACCCTAAACCCTAAACCCTAAACCCTAAACCCCAAACCCTAAACCCTAAACCCTAAACCCTAAACCCCAAACCCTGACCCAACTGCAGGGGTGCAATGGCTCGCCTTAGGCAGCCTCAGCCTTTTCCTTGTGCCCTTCCTGAACCCCTGTATCTTGTGAGCCCTAAAGTCCGTTATCCGGTACACTCACGGTTTACGGTTTAGGGTTTAGGGTTTAGGGTTTAGGGTTTAGTGTTTATGGCCTCTAGACTCTAAACCTTGAGCCCTGTACTTCTGTAGCCCCTGAGCCCTAAACCCTAAGAGGCTCTCTGTACAAGCCCTTAGCCCTAAAGGATCCAAAACCCCCTGAACCCCCTCACCTTAAACCCGAATCCCGAAACCCGAAACCCGAAACCCGAAACCCGAAACCCGAAACCCTACACCCGAAACCCGAAACCCGAAACCCGAAACCCGAAACCCGAAACCCTACACTCTATACCCTAAACCCTAAACCCTAAACCCTAAACCCTAAACCCAAAACCCTAACCCCTAAACCCCAAACCCTAAACCCTAAACCCCCTACATCTCTTCACGAGGCTCTTCCACCTGCGCCGCCTCCTCCTGCAACCCCTCCGATTATGCAGGCCCCTTGCCGGAGTTTGGGAGCCTCACCCTAAACCCAAAATCCCAAACCCTAAGCCCTAAACCCTAAACCCTAAACCCTAAACCCCAAACTCTAAACCCCCCCCCCCCCCCCCCCCCCCCCCCCCCCCCCCCCCCCCCCCCCCCCCCCCCCAGAAAAAAAAATCACTGGAGAAGCTTGGGCTCGGGTTGAGGGTTCAGTTTTTTTGCTCTCATGATCTTTGTTATTATGGCCTCTACGTGAAGCAGGGTTTGTACTACTGTTATTGGTGAGTTTTTTGTAAGGTTCCGTTTTAAAATTGGTGAGTGCGTATATTGGGTGTCCTTTTGGGGGTAAAAGAAATATAAACCCTACTTCATGTGTGGTGATGGTTTTTGTGCCTTGTAGGGTTTTCGGGCTTTTAGGGTTTAGGATCGCGGCTCCAGGGGTTTAGGGATTAGGGCTTACAGGATATGTGAAAACCCCAAACCCGACCGAGGGCAAGAGGGAACGTGAACCTTGGCACACCCTAAACCCGTAACCTTAAACCATAGACTGGAAACCTTGAACCCAAAACCCCTACGCAAACACCCCTACTCACATTGCATCAGCAACAAAACCACTAATTCAACACCTTCCACGCCATGCCCCTATGAACCTTTATCCGAACCCTAAACCTAAACCCTAAACCCTAAACCCTAAACCCTAAACCCTAAACCCTAACCCTAAACCCTAAACCCAAACCCTAAACCGTAAACCGTAAACCCTAAACCCTAAACCCTAAACCCTAGACCCTAAACCCTCTGAACCCTAGGTAACCCTAAACCCTAAACTCCAAAACCCTGAACCCTAACCCCAACCCGCCGGGCTCTTTCGAGCGAAGGCCGAGCCAGCGCGGCTCAATCAGACTCCTGCGATACGGATCGAGGACTTCGGGGAAGTTGGGCGGTTTAGGGTTTAGGGTTTAGGGTCTAGGGTCTAGGGTCTAGGGTTTAGGCTCTTCAGGACATTTTGAGGTTAGTTTAGGGATTAGCTTTTGTTTGCAGGCATGATTGGATCTGCGCACTGCTGCGCAGTGGCATGGCGTGCAGTTCCTCGCGGGCGCAAACGCGTACCCTAAACCCTAAACCTAGAATCTAAACCCTAAACCCTCTTGTCAAATGGTAGTTAAACCTTATAGTATTCGTGGGCAATGGTCATTTTTCGTGGGCAATGGTCATTTTTTCGTGGGCAATGGTCATTTTTCGTGGGCAATGGTCAAAACTCGCGGGCAATGGTCAGTACGCAATGGGCACGGGAAATGGTCAGCCACCCCGCCCCCCCCGAAGGAAATGGTCAAACCTCCGCCCCCCGCCCGTCCGGGAAATGGTCACAGGAAATGGTCAACCCCCGCCCCTCCCCCGCGGGAAACGGTCATGGGAAACGGTCACGGGAAATGGTCAGGTGGTCCGAGGGCGGGGTGGGGTGACTCCGGAGAAGCGATCGAGTGGGAGAATATGTTTCGCCCTTTATGAAGCAATATGTTCGGATGTGGCGGGTGGGTGTTTGCCGAGAGTAGACTCTTCACGCTCAGAACTGCTGAACCCTAAGCCCTCAACCCTAAACCCTAAACCCTAAACCCTAAAAGCCCTAAACCCTAAACGCCCTAAACCCTAAGCCCCGAACCCCTGGGCAGTCCCGCACCCAATTTCCAGCTGCCCTCTGCTTGGAGGTTCTTGCTTCTTACTACACAATTATATCTGTACTTACCACTGTACTTATGGCCACATGAGGGCACTTATAAGGGGCTATACGTGGGTTAGAAGTACAGTTCTAATTGGTTAGTAAGTACCCCTAAACCCTAAACCCTAAACCCTAAACCCTAAACCCTAAACCCTAAACCCTAAACCCTAAACCCTAAACCCTAAACCCTAAACCCTAAACCCCAAACCCCAAACCCCAAACCCCAAACCCCAAACCCCAAGCCCCAAACCCCAAACCCCAAACCCCAAACCCCAAACCCCAAACCCTAAACCCTAAACCCTGAACCCTGAACCCTAAACCCTAAACCCTAACCCTAAGCCCTAAACCCTATGCTACCAACACAAGCTTCAACCAAAGAAGCCTGCACCTGGGCCCTAAGAGAGCCCCCCCCCACAGAGCCCCAAAAACCCACGAACTCCCCTGGCCCGAAACCTTCTCAACCCTAATCCCTAAACCCTAAACCCCCAAACCCCAAACCCCACACCCCTAAACCCTAAACCTTAAACCCTAAATCCTAAAACCCTAACACCCTAAAAACCTGAACCCTAAAACCCTAAACCCGAAACCCTGGCGCACTTGGCGAGAAGATGCTTTCCATTAGGACTCCGATTCGGTGACCAGCAACTCGACAAGGCTTGCGTTTCGGGCCCTTAAGCCCTAAACCCTTATCCCTATTAGGGTTTAGGGTTTAGGGTTTAGGGTTTAGGGTTTAGGGTTTAGGGTTTAGGGCTTAGGGTTTAGGGTTTAGGGCCGAGGCCCTAAATGCTAAACCCTGAGCCCTAAACCCAACACCCTAAACCAGACCCCAATTCCCAATACCCAACACCCAATACCCTAAACCCTAAACCCTAAACCCTAAACCCAATACCCAAAACCCAAAACCCTAAACCCTGTGATGGCCCCCTCCCTACTGCTGCGAAGGGGAAGGTTTTCTTCATGAATGCCCTAAACATCCCTGAGCCTGTGGGTTTAGGGATCCCTCTTCTTCATCTTTTTTTTTTTTTTTTGGGGGGGGGGGGGGGGGGGTTAGGGTTTAGGGTTTATGCTTATGTGGGTTTACGAACCTAGAGAATCCCTAAGATAGACCCCCAAATAGTAGGACTCCCTTGTAACAAGGAGCCCAGTAAGGTACCCCGAATTTCGGAAACCCCCACGAGGGTCCGGAGAGTTAGGATTAAGGGGTTTAGGGTGTTAGGGGTTTCGGGTGTTAGGGGTTTAGGATTTAGAGGTTTAAGGGTGTTAGGGCTTTAGGGTTTAGGGTTTGCGGTTTCGCCTTGTTCGAGAAGCACGGCCAGTGCAGGTTAAGCGGCATTTTTGCACTCCGCCTAGGCGGCGAGAGCATGGTTCAGCAAAGCGCGTCAACGCCAAACAGACCACGCACTCAGCCGCCAGTGTGGGCTATTCGAGCGGACTTCACCGCGCAAAGACCCTGGCGCACTTGGCGAGAAGATGGTTTCCTAAACCCTAAACCCTAAACCCTAAACCCTAAACCCTAAACCGTAAACCGTAAACCCTAAACCCTGAACCCTAAACCCTAAACCCTAAACCCTAAACCCTAAACCCTAACCCCTAAAGCTCTCAAGTGCCCAAACTCCAAGGGTGCCCACGGACTGCCTGCGAACATGAATTTGGGGTTCAGGGTTTAGGGTTTAGGGTTTAGGGTTTAGGGTTTAGGGTTTAGGGGTTTAGGGTTTCGGGGTTTAGGGTTGAGGGTTGAGGGGTTTTTTTGGCTACAACAGCTTCGCAGCTTGGGGTGTACGAGAGGTTTAGGGTTTCGGGTTTTGAATGCGCACGCCCAGAAGCACGGGTCAGGATTGCCCTGGCATCGTGCAGAGCCTGAGGCGCCAAAAACACCCTAAACCCTAAACCCTAAGCCCTGAGCCATAAACCCTAAGCCCTAAGCCCTAAGCCCTAAGCCCTAAGCCCTAAGCCCTAAGCCCTAAGCCCTAAGCCCTAAACCCTAAACCCTAAACCAGAATCTTGAGAAGTGACCATGTAATCGTTTCCCCCTAATATTAAACGGGGGGTCCCCCCCCCCCCCCCCCAATAGAAATTCGAAATCTGTTTTTATTATTAGGGGGAGGTTTTTATCCAAATGCCGTGTTTGGGGTCCAAAGGGTTTAGGGTCTAGGCTGGGGAGAGAGGGAGGGAGCTTTAGGATGTTGGTTGGCTGGCGGGTTTTGGGTGCCCTGAACCCCCCCCTAATTCGGAATAGGGTTTAAAAGGCGGGGTCGGTTTCGGCAGGATTTTCCGGAAAGTGTTTTTAGTATTGGGGGGGTCTTTAATAAAAGGGGGAAGCGATTAGGGGTTTGCGAGATAGGGGACCCTTGAAAGACTGTAGGATTCCCTTCTCATAAGGATCCCAATAAGGTATATACCCCCCCTCCCCCCCCCAATTTCGGAAACTCCCATGTCGGTCGCTGTTTTGTACGTGCTTCTCCCCCTAAACCATAAACCCTAAACCCTAAACCTTAAACCCTAAACTCTAGACCCGAAACCTGAAACCCCAAACCCCAAACCCCAAACCCTAAACCCTAAACCCTAACCCCTAAACCCTAAACCCTAACCCCTAAACCCTAAACCCTAAGCCCTAAACCCTAGACCCTAAACCCTAAACCCTAACCTCCCCAATACCAAAAAAAACAAAAAACACTCCCTAGCACTCCCAGAGCCCCATAGAAACCTCAAAGGGCCGCCAAAGAACCCGAAGATTCCGAAGCCGAACAACTCCACTGTTTGTTTAGTTTTTTTTTTGCGGCTACTTAGGTACATAATTAGGGACTATACAAGGTTTCTAGGCGTGATATAGGAGAATCATGATACTGGGTTGTGGAGTGCTGTGCTTTCAGGTTCTGGGTTCCGATTATAGCTACTTATACCCAAAAGGTATATACTTTTCTTCCAGGGTCTACTCCGAAGTAGGGAACAACTCCACTGTTCTGGCGCCTGAGCCTCAGGGCGTCTGCTGCAGAGGTCTGCCGGTGCTGTTGGGTTCGGGTCCCGAATCCCTGACCCTCAAACCCCGGTAGCTTGAATTATTCACAAGTTTGGCCAAAAACACCCTCGAAAACTCCTCGATTTGTTCCTCGAAACTCCCCCGGACCTGCCCTTCAATAGTGACAAACAAAAACCCCAAACCCTAGATGCAAGCGGTCTGGGGTTTTAGAGGGTTTGGGGGCTTATTTGTTATTTTTTTTGGGGGTGGGGGGGGGGGGGGGGGGCGGCGTTTTGGGTTGACGTCGGGTTGATGGTTTTGTTTTGAAGCCCTAAGCACACAAACCCCTTGGTGCTTTAGGCGGGGCGGCTGAAAGGTCAGGGTTTAGGGTTCCGGGTTTAGGGTTTCGGGTTTAGGGTTTAGTTCTTGATTTTCACCCTAAACCCTAAACCCTAAACCCTAAACCCTAAACCCTAAACCCTAAACCCTAAACCCCAAACCCTAAACCCCAAACCCTAAACCCTAAACCCTAAACCCTAAACCCCAAACCCTAAACCCTAAACCCCAAACCCTAAACCCTAAACCCATTAGGTCCAGGGCTTGGAGAGGCTTTTGGGGTTAGGGCGGCTGAGTGGGTGACCAAGCCTTAAGTTTTATTTAGGGCTTTGGGTTTAGGGTTTAGGGTTTAGGGTTTAGGGTTTAGGGGTTTGATCTTGGGATGTGTCCCCCTTATACTAACAGTCCTTAATAGGGATTATAAGAGGGGGGGTACTAGAATCCCGATGAAGGATTGGTAGTATAAGGAGGAACAAACCCAAGTTTGAGCACCCCAAGCCTTACAAACCCTCAACCTAACACCCAACCTGAGACAATCGTTTGGTGCTTTTGGGTTCAGGGTTGAGGATTATGGGAGGGTCTTCCAGGACTGTTTCTTGCCGACATGTTCGTGAGCGTCTGGTTTGCAAGACCGACAACTTTCAAAACCTAACCCCTATAGACCCTAAGCCCTGGACTGAACCCTCAATGCGATCTCGTCAGTCAGAATACCCTAAATATTAGGGGCCGCCTTATTGCAAGGACCCCGACAGTGACCATGGTCTAGAGAAGTGCTCAGACTTCCTAGGTAGGATAAGGGGGACCCTTAAAGGGGAACCCTTCTTAACCCTCTTCTGGCTCTCTTCAACAGGGACCTTATTCAGAAGATCCATATCCCCAAGGGTCCCCCTAAACCCTAACCCTAAACCCTAAACCCTAAACCCTAAACCCTAAACCCTAAACCCTTATCCCCTACTGAAAGTGACTATCGTCTAGAGAAGTGCCAGGCCATCATGGAGGCGAATTGGTACAAGCAGCAGGATCAACTTCCCGAGGAGCAGCCCGCCGCGAGCTCGATGTGGAAGGGAGCTTGGGGGTTTAGGGTTTAGGGTTTAGGGTTTAGGGTTTAGGGTTTAGGGTTTAGGGTTTAGGGTTTAGGGTTTAGGGTTTAGGGTAAGCCCTAAACCCTAACCCCTCAACTGCAAGCGTTCAAGGTTCAAGGCAACTGGGTGAGTCTTGTTCGTACGTAACGAAGATGTTCCATGGCCAGGCCAGGGCCAGTGAGGGGTTTGGCGGGTTTAGGGTTTAGGGTTTGGTGTTGAATATCTCGACTTGGGAACTTTGAGTTCTAGGCCCCCGGGCTCTCGCAACTTTGAAATCCTTACGCGCCCCAAGCAGCAACCGTAAACCCTAAACCCTAAACCCTAAGCCCTAAACCTCCAAAACCTCCAAAGCCTCCAAAACCTCCAAAACCTCCAAAACCTCCAAAACCAACCTCCCAGTGGGCCGCAGAATCGGGAATATTTCAGACCAAAGCACACAGGGACCAAGGTGGGAAGGCCCCGAACCTCCCAGAGTGAGTTAAACAAAACCTGGGGGGTTTAGGGTTTAGGGTTTAGGGTTTGAGGGTTTAGGTTTTAGGGTTTAGGGTTTAGGGTGTCGGGTTTAGGGCCTACGTCCAAGGTAGTAGGCTGGGTCGGGTTGGGAGGGAATGCTAAGCCTAAGCGAACACTACAATGCTCCCACGAGATGGTTGCGCACGGTGGGTTCAGGGTTTAGGGCTTTAAGGTGTCGAGGTTGCCTAAAAGGTTAGTGGGGTTTAGCGGTTCGGGTTGAGGGTTTAGGGTTGAGGGTCTATTTCGGTTTTTTTGCAAGCAAGGAGATGCTTTCCGTATACTAACAGTCCTTAATAGGGATTATAAGACCCCCGATTACAATGCCTGTTAAGGACTGTTAGTGTAAGGGGGGGACCATCCCTTATAAGCTGGTTGGGCTTTCCCCATGTTTTGACACCTGGCTGTAGCTTCCACCGTGAGCCACAGACGCAGGCGACTGCTCCCGAGCAGGCCACCGCGGTATTCTCTCTGGGGGGTTTGTGTGGGAGTCGCTACAGGTCTTAGCATTCACCCTAAGCCCTAAGCCCTAAGCCCTAAGCCCTAAGCCCTAAGCCCTAAGCCCTAAGCCCTAAGCCCTAAACCCTAAGCCCTAAGCCCTAAGCCCTAAGTCCTAAGCCCTAAGCCCTAAGCCCTAAGCCCTAAGCAATAAGCCCTAAACCGTAAACCCTAAACCCTAAACCGTTACCTTAACCCTAAACCCTAAACCCTAAACCCTACACCCTAAACCCTAAACCCTACACCCTAAACCCTAAACCCTACACCCTAAACCCTAAACCGACAGTCCGGAATCGAAAGCTAAAGGCCGGAGCCCTAAATCGAAAGGGCCCCATTCTCCGCAGAGAGGGCGCCTTCAGGTTGGGGGACTAGGGTTTAGGGTTTAGGGTTTAGGGTTTAGGGTTTAGGGTTTAGGGTTTAGGTGTAGGGTTTAGCGCAACATGCAAACCCAGGCAGATGTCTGCGAATCTGGGGGGGTTTCCGAAAATAGGGGGTACCTTTTTGTGGTCCCTGGTCCCCAATTTTCGTAAACCCCCATACTACTATTTGCTTAAGAACCTCCCCCCCCTCCCCAGAAAAAAGACATGGAGAGAAATCTTTTCAAAGCCCTGAAAAATGGAAAGTCTTTTTGTGCTCATTTTGGGTTCTAGAACAAGGGACTTCACAACCAGATGGGTCAAATTACAAACCAAGAGATGGGGGAAGGTACAGCCAGGTCTCGAAACCTGGGGACAGACCAACCAGCTTATAAGGGATGTTCCCCCCTTACACTAAAAGTCCTTAATAGGCATGATCACAGAGGATATGATAATCCCTTTTAAGGACTGTTAGTATAAGGGGGAAGGTCCCAACTGAGGGGTTGAAACGGAGGGGAGGTGCGTAGGAGTTGTTGGGAGGTTGGGGGTTTTCCTGTGTAGGAGTTGAGGGGTGCTTCTGTGTCTGAGTTGAGGTGTCTTTGCAGGAGGTAGGGGTTAAGAGTTGAGCACGTTCATATACATATACATATACATACACATATACATATACATATACATATACGTATACGTATACATATACATATACTTGTTTGTATGTATATATGTATGGAGTAGTTTGTGGTTACATATATTATACATACATTATATATAATATACATACAAGTATAACATTCTTACAGGTTCTGAGTAGGGAATGAGGGAATGAGCTACCCAAAAGAATCCTTTAAGGGGTTTAGGGTTTAGGGTTCAGGGTATATGTGGGGGGGATTTAGGGGACGAGTTCCCCACTAAGAACCCGAGGGTGTTTGGGGTGATTTCGGGGCTTGCGGCTTCAGGGCAGAGGTTCTCGGATCAGATTCCATCTTTTAGGGCCCGAAACCCTAAACCCTAAACCCTAAACCCTAAACCCCAAACCCTAAACCCTAAGCCCTAAACCCTAAACCCTAAACCCTAAACCCTAAACCCTAAACCCTAAACCCTAAACCCTAAACCCTAAACCTCAGCTGACCAAGCGTTATGGAAATCAGGTGTCGCTGAGCCAGGAATCGCTGCGGAGCGCTCCGTGGAACCAGGCCGAGCAGCCGAATGGAGCCCGAAACCTCGGACCCCAAGGTTTAGGGTTTAGGGTTTAGGGTTTAGGGTTTAGGGTTTAGGGTTTAGGGTTTAGCGTTTTGAGGTTAGGGCTTAGGTTTTTGGGATTAGGGTTTAGGGTTTAGGGTTTTTTGGGAGGCTTCAGCTTTGGAGTGTTTGGATTGGAGGCCTTGTCGGGGCGAAACATGTTGGAGTTTGGGGTTTGGGGTTTAGGATTTAGGATTTAGGGTTTAGGATTTGCCTGTGTTTAGGGGTTCGCGGTCTAGGGTTTAGGGTTTCTCGCTTGGCAGGGCTGTTTTGTTGAATGCGAAGACCAGTTGGGTTGAGGGGTTTAAGTTTAGGGTTTGGGGAGGGCTAGGGCTTAGGGTTTCGGGTTTAGGGTCTGGGGGTAGGGTTTGGGGTTTAGGGTCTTTGTTCATGGTTTGGAGTTTAGGGTTTGGGGGTGGTCTTGAGCTGCTTTGCAATTTCTCCCCCCCCCTCTCCCCCCCATTCGCAATGGTTCGGTGGTTTCGTAGCTTTTGAAAGCAAGACCATGCACCTGAGGGTGCACTCTGAAAATGCGGGGGACCGGGGGCGGGGGTTTGGGGGGGGGGGGGGGGGGGGGGGGGGTGGGGAACTGCTTGTTACATATTTCCAAGCAATGCGTGGGGAACTGCTTGTTACGTATTTCCAAGCAATGCAAGCTTGCTGCTGTGTCGAGAAGATCAGCCCATGAAGAGGACTAGATTAGTGACTAGATGTAGAGAATAATTAGATGTTTTCCAAGGAAGATGTAGAGGTAGCAGAGGTTTCCTATTCAAAAATGGGAGAACAGACATATGCCTAGGAAGATGTGCAGGAAATAGAGACTTTCTTGGAGAAGTTTGGGGTAACAAAGGCTTTCTCTTCAACAAATTAGAAGAAGTCGAGGTTTGTAAGGAGAATACATGAAGAGAAAAAATGGAGGTTGTCTTTCTGGTAAAATAAGAGGTAACACAGGTTTCTCGTGGTTTGTCAGAGAAAATGGAGGCTTTCCGATTAGCAATTAGAGGAAACTTTTAGACGGCACATCAAAAATCGAGGACATATTATTTAGGTTTTCCGGCTAAAATACAGAGCGATCGGACGAGAACAAAAAGTGTTTTACAAGAAAGAAGGAACATCTCCGCCCGGGGTGGGGGGGCTTCAAGTTACCCTAAACCCTAAATCCTAAACCCAAAACCCTAAACCCTAAACCCTAAAGCCTTCAATCCAAAGCTGACGGAAAGGCTCCAGCAGTGCCCCTGCAGCAGCACCAGCAGCGCCAGCAGCTGCCGCAGCAGCCGCAGGCTGCATGCAGGGCTTGGGGCTTGAAGGTCGGCTTACTTTCTTTTTGGGTTTTGGGTTTAGGGTTTAGGGTTTAGGGTTTAGGGTTTAGGGCTTAGGGCTTCGGGTTTCGGGTTTAGGAACTTCTGTGGGAGCTGTACTTCTAGTAGCATGTTCATCTATGGATGCTTGGCTGCCTCGGCTGTGTCATGTCACCGCACCTTTCCATGAAGGACATGAAGGCAGCATAGATTAAGCGTGATCTATAACAGCTGTATCTGTTTATAAACCGGCCGGAAAGTACACCCATTGAGTGAAGGAAAACCCTAACCCTAAACCCTCAACCCTAAACCCTAAACCCTAAACCCTAAACCCTAAACCCTCAACCCTAAACCCTAAACCCTAAACCTTGTACATCCACTGAGTGCAGGAAGTACGTACATGCTTTCCTGTGGATGATTGGAGTCATGGGCTGGGCGGAAGATTTTGGGTTTGGAGCCCCTAGCCCCCAACGCACCCCCAAACGGTAAATCCTGAGCGTGACTCGACAACATCCACGAAGCCAAAGGCAAGTAACTTGCCATGTTTCGAGGCCCCAAGCAATCCGGGACCTCGCCACCGCTCGAGGAATACCGCCCGCGCATCTCGGGCGCGTTTCGTGCGAGCCGCGCGAGAAACTCAATCTCACCCTCCTTACTCGACGGCAAGAACCCCCTAGTGTTGGCACACTGTTTTTGGGAGAAAGGTGGCAAAACAAAATTTCGACCCTGGGGGGCCTGGGGGGATCTGGTTCATGTTAGATGGAGGGGCTCAACCCAAAGCTGACGCAAGGCTCAGGCAGTGCCTTTGCAGCAGCTGCAGCAGCAGCAGCAGCTGCAGCAGCAGCAGCTGCAGCAGCAGCCGCAGGCCGCATGCAGGGCTTAGGGCTTGAAGGTCGGCTTATTGTGTTTTGGGTTTAGGGTTTAGGAACTTCTGTAAGAGCTGTACTTCTAGTAGTAATACAGCTGAATATGTCTATAGCCTGGCCGGAAAGTGCGCCCATGTTGAGAATTCTTGTGGATCCAGTGGATGATTGGAGTCATGGGCTGGCGAAAGATTTCCCTAAACCCTAAACCCTAGACCCTAAACCCTAAACCCTAAACCCTAAACCCTAAACCCTAAACTTCGGGTTTGGAGCCCAACGCTCGACGCACCCAAGCTTGGCCCAAGAGCCTAAACAGCCCTAAACCCTTCCGTACTCACACTAAGCATACACCCTAGACTGCTTAAGCCCCGCAATCCTGAACCCGACCCTAAGCCCAGAACCTTACACGAACCCAACTGCACTGCCCTAAGTCCCAAAGCCGTCATGTGCTTCTTGCCTGTTTGAGGTGTTAGGCTCCCACGTTGAACACAATTGCGCACCAAGTGCATCCGTTATATTCCTAGGCTAGTTGCGCATAATTTGCATCCCTTGTATTCCTAGGTTTAGGGTATAGGGTTTGGATGGCTTTCTGTGCTCCGACATGGACGGCCGCATAGGTGTAGGGCTCAGGGGCTTGAAGTCTTACGCCGTGCCAGCTTGCTTTGGAAAGAAGATCAGCCCATGAAGAAGACTTGCATTTTGAAACATACGATAGTTTTTGTGAACAAAAAACATCATGCGAGCATTGTACTTGCAAGTGGGACCAGCCGCCGCGCGTTTATGTTTTTTCAAGCCGTGCAAGCTTGCTTTGTAAAGACGATCATGCCATGAAGAGGACGCGCGTTGTAAAACAGACGAATTCTTTCCAAGCCCGTCACGCAAGCGTGTTGTGTGTGTGTGTGCGCGCGCGTGCCCCCCCCCCCTTCAATAGAACATGAAGTTCAGCCTCTCAGGGCAGCCTCGTAAAGAAGATCATGCCATGAAGGAGACTTGCAAAAAGACATACGAATCCTTTCCAAAGCCGTCATGCGCACGGCAAATTCAGACAAAGCAGAGACTCTGCGAAAAAAACATGAGAAGAAGTGTTGGTGAAATGCTCTTTCGCATCGGCTCATGTTGCTGTCTTGCTGGAAGTTTGACTTCGGCTAAACGAAATCTCCACCCTAGAGGGGGGCTTTATGTTAGACGTTGGGGTTCAGCTCACAGCTGACTGAAGGCTCAGGCCGTGCCGTTGCAGCAGCACCAGCAGCAGCTTCAGCAGCAGCCGCAGGCTGCTAGTTTAGCGCTCCGCCTCGCTCTCTTTGGGTTAGGGTTTAGGGTTTGGGGTTTCGGGTTTGGGGTTTCGGAGCTTCTGTGGGAGCTGCACTTCTAGTAGCATGTTCATCTGCGGACGGCGTCAGACGACAAGCCTTCTCAAAGCCATTCTCTACTGCTTCCACTTTGTCGCCAGTTCCATGAAGGCAGCTGTTTATAGACTGGCCGGAAAGTACATTCTTGTTCAATGAAAGTAGGACCTAAGTGCTTGTGGACCCAGTGGATGATTGGAGGCATAGCGCGGGCGGAAGATTGTGGACTTTGGAGCTTGGTGCCCTTGTGCCCCCAAGCCCTACAACGCCAAGCATGCACCCAAACTCCCCAAACCCTCTAAACCGCGGAGCCCGAAAACCCGAAACACCCAATCCTAAGACCTAGACCCCACTGCGTGTACCCAAGTCCCAAAGCCTTCATGGTGCTTCTTGCTTGCTTGAGGCGTTTGCGTAACGTCCATCCTTTGCATTCCTACCGGTAGGTTCATGTCGTGGGGGGGTTTAGGAGGACCGCATAGATGTAGGGCTTCGGGTTTACGCTTCAGGGCTTAGGGGATGACGGCCGGGTTTAGGAGGACCACATAGATGTAGGGCTTGGGGTTTTCGCTTCAGGGCTTAGGGGATGACGGCCTTTGGGGGTCTGGGGTTTCGGGGTATAGCTTGGCAGGCTTCAAGACTTTCAGGCTCTCAGGGCGCAGCTAGGTTTAGGATGATCCAAGTCCTCAAGCTGACGTGTGCAGGCGATGAATGCTCACCACCAGGCGCAGGTGCAGGCAGGCGGCCAGATGGGCGGACGTGGTGGAAGCTGAAGACGGGCTTGCGGGATTTACGGACTCAACTCTGACCCTTGAACTCGAAACCCTTGATGCCATGAGCGTTCTTCTTTTGGGGTCTTCTTTTGGGGGTTTTCGGCCTAAGACACCATGCTGTAGAAGGTTTTCTTGGAGCCTTCTCAAGTTCCAGTTTTCTAAAGGTGAGCATTACTATGTCCTCGCAGGCCCCTAAACCCTAAACCCTAAACCCTAAACCCTAAACCCGAAACCCTAAGCCCTCATTTTCCGAGTACCCTGAGAAGCGCCTCTAGGAAGCTGGTCATCTGGCTTACTGGGTTGCTGTTGAAGAGCGTATATTCGGCTACCAGAATGAGGAAAGCCAACTTCGTGGGGGAAACCCTACACCCAAAGCCCCTAAACCCCTACATACTAAACCCTGAATCCTAACCCCTAACCCCTAAACCCTAAATACCCTAAATACCCTAAATACCCTAAATACCCTAAATGCCCTAAATACCCTAAATACCCTAAATACCCTAAATACCCTAAATACCCTAAATACCCTAAATACCCTAAATACCCTAAATACCCTAAATACCCTAAATACCCTAAACACCCTAAATACCCTAAATACCCTAAATACCCTAAATACCCTAAATACCCTAAATACCCTAAATACCCTAAATACCCTAAATAACCTAAATACCCTAAATACCCTAAATACCCTAAATACCCTAAATACCCTAAATACACTAAATACCCTAAATACCCTAAATACCCTAAATACCCTAAATACCCTAAATACACTAAATACCCTAAATACCCTAAATACCCTAAATACCCTAAATACCCTAAATACCCTAAATACCCTAAATACCCTAAATACCCTAAATACCCTAAATACCCTAAATACCCTAAATACCCTAAACCCCAACCCCTAAACCCTAAACCCCAAACCCTAAACCCTAAACCCTAAACCCTAAACCCTAAACCCTAAACCCTAAACCCTAAACCCTAAACCCTAAACCCTAAACCACGCGAGTGGCCTCTGAAGCCTTCACTCCAGTCGATGCAGCTCCAGACGCAACCCGTTGCCGGGCAGGCCGGCTTCGGGTTTAGGGTCTAGGGTCTAGGGTTTAGGGTTTAGGGTTTAGGGTTTAGGGTTTAGGGTTTAGGGTTTAGGGTTTAGGGTCGCACGGCGGCTACTGAGTCTGGGTCCATTTCAGGGGGAAGTTTCCCCGAACATGCCCCTTTATGACCCTTCTCGTGCCTTCATCTGCACCAGCATCTGCGCACCCTCCCCCCCCCAATAGGAAATCCCACCACCCTCCGTCCTGTGGTTCGTGCTGTGTTTGGGATTGAGGATTTAGGGTTTAGTGTTCAGGGTTTTAGCGTTTAGGGTTTTTGTCCTTTCCTGCGCTTCGTGGGGAAGTGGGGATGAGGGGGGGTGAAAAGCGGAGCCTGGACACACAAATATACGCCCTTTATGGAAAGAAGACTAGACCCTAAACCCTAAATCCTAAACCCTACACTCCCTTCCTGAAAATTATCTCGTCTTTTGTTTCTGCACTCTGGTGGTTGTGTGTCAGAACCTCAAGCGGTTTCAGGGGTCCTCCCAATTTTTCACACAAGTGTTTAAAGTGCGCATTTAGGGTTTTGAGGTTCAAGGGCCTGCCTAAACCCTAAACCCCAAACGCTAAACCCTGAACCCTAAACCCTAAACCCGAAACCCAGGTGTTGGTAGAGGTGGGGAGGGCTGAGGGCATGTGATGGTGATAAACGCTTCAATGGTGCCTCTCCTTCTACCCTAAGCCTGCAAACCCAATAAAACCCTCACCTGACACTGTAAACGTCCAAAGAAACCCGATAAAACCCTATAAGCCCTATATAGCCTATGGCCTTTAAACCCTAATCCTCCATTCCAGGGCCCTAAACCGTAAACTCCAAACCCGAAACCCGAAACCCCAAACCCCAAACCCTAAACCCTAAACCCTGAAGCCTAAACCTTAAACCCCTAAACCCTACGCCCTAAACTGAGTGAGCCTGGGGCCGTCGAGCAGGGCGAACGCGCCGAAGCCGGCAGGCGAGGCAGCTCCGGAGCCAGAAGCCTTCCGGCGGAGCACCAGTCCTGCAGGCAGCTGCGGCTGCGCTGCCTGGGAGGCCCCTGCCTGGGGAGGCCGGGCCCCGGCCCCTGCCTGGGAGGCCCTGCCTAGAAGGCGCCAGCCAACCCCCCCAAGCCAAACCTCAATTTTCAAGGAAGAGATCAGAGGCCCCCAGAGCCGTCGAAATGATGTACATCATCCCTTGCCACGCCAAGGGGCGAAGGCGCCAGCCAACCCCCAACGCCAAACCTCAAGCACCGAAATTCCCGGACAATTTTTCGGCTTTTGCGTAGCCAATAGCGAAATGGAAAAAACAAAAGCACGATCAGAGTTCAAAAGAACCCTAAACCCGTAGAGGTTAAGGTGAGGGTGGAGCGCCAGCGGGGGTGGGCTTATGCGGGTCGGGGTGCGCGCCTGGGTGCTTTCAGCACCAGCGCACCACTCATTGAGACACCCTAAGCCCTAAACCCTAAACCAAAACTGAGTCTCGAGCTTTTGGGTCTCGGGGTGTGAAACCCTAACCCTAAACCCTAAACCCCAAACCCCAAACCCCAAAACCTAAACCCGAAACCTTAAACCCTAAACCCCAAGCCCTGTGGGGAAAAAGGCTTGGGGGGCAGGTGATGGACATCCAGCTGCAGGTGCAGCAGCACCTGCGGCAGCAGCAGCAACAGCAGCAGCTGCGGCAGCAGGCGAATGCGGCTGCCACAGCCCTGGTTCAGGGTTTGGGGTTTGGGGTTTAGGGTTTCGGGTTTGGGGATATGACTGTGACTAAGCCCAACATGGTCCCAAGACTTTCGTGGGTGTGGAGCTTGACTCTAGAAGCCTCAGGCCCCAGCGGGCCCTTTGCATTCCTACTATGGACGTGAGGATTGTAGATTATGTCCTTCAACCCTAAAACCCTAAACCCTAAACCCTGAACCCTAAACCCTAAACCCTAAACCCTAAACCCTAAACCCTAAACCCTAAACCCTAAACCTTAAACCCTGAACCCTGAACCCTGAACCCTGAACTCTGAATTGTAAACCCAAGAACCTAGAAGTAGCCCAGGTCCGAACCTTATTGCCTTTTGGAGACCTTCAAGTTGATTCTAGGGCTTAGGGTTGAGGGTTTAGGGCTCCGGCAGGGCTAATCTCCTTTGTAGAACTGAGAAGGGAAATTTTCAGGGACGTGTTAAGCCCGCAAAGGTCGAGGCGAAGGCGGCACGCTACACTGTACACCAAGTCTTAAGTCCAGCACGTAGGTTGTAGGATTGCAGAGGGGATTTTGGTGGTGATTTGCTTCATACTTGTAGTTTAGGTTCGCGACTCAGACCCTACCCACGCCGTATCCAGGCCCACCGCTACTATTGGCAGTGCATTCAGATGGGGCATCTGCACGAGCAGGCTTCTGTGCATGGGGGCAGCTTGTGTGGTCGCTGAACCATGGCGTCTTGTTGGGGAACCCTAAGCCCTAAACCCTGAACCCTGAACCCTAAACCCTAAACCCTAAACCCTAAACCCTAAACCCTAAACCCTAAACCCTAAACCCTAAACCCTAAACCCTAAACCCTAAACCCTAAACCCTAAACCCTAAACCCTAACCCTAAAGGTTGAGGGTGCATTTTGGCCCCCGGCTGTACCGTTGCCCTTCTACTAACGGAGACGTGGGCCATTTAGGTGTAGAATGTTGGTATCGCAAAGAAGTGTCACCCTTCCGAAATTGTGCTGAAATCGGCAGCCGGAGAATTGAGTTTGCAAGCGTACGTCGCCCCTCTACTTCGGGTACCCGAAGTGGAATGTTAGTCTGGTTGGAGAGGTGGACCATTTAGGTTCAGAATGTTGGCAAAAACCCGAAATTGCGCTGACATGTTTCTTGCTCGGAAGCCGGAGAATTGAGTTTACAAGTGGGTTACTTGAAAAATTTGGCGCTGATTTTGGTTTGCTCTGCCTGTCCACAAGGGACCAGCAAGATTTGTCCACTGAAGCCATTGCTCAGGGAAGAATTCTGTGGCGGGTTCTTGCATTCAAGGGCTTTAGAGGTTCAGGGTGTAGGGTGTAGGGTTTAGGGTTTAGCATTAGAACTACGCACCACCACCACCGCCGCTAGTGCTGGGCATTCTTCCCAGAGCAACGTTGGTTGTGTGTTAGTGGTTTTGTAAGACCTCTTAGCCCGCGCTTGATTTTGCCCTCGCACCTCAACTTTCTCAGCCTTACTGGTCCTTAGCATAAATTTGGTACCCTTTATAACTTTTGGGGGTACTAGAGTCCCTTCTGCCCTAGGAAGAACCACCTCAACCTACCCCGAAACCGGAAACCTCCAAGCACCAGACCTGCAATATGTGAGTAGCTTCTAAGTTAGGTTCTCTTTTTATGGCCTCAAAAAGTACGACAACTTCGAAAACATACCCCAAAAGGGTTTAGGGTTTAGGGTTTGGGGCCCAACCTGGACCCTAGTTTAGAGAACTACTCATGTGCAGGCGGTGGCGCTTACGCAAACCTATGCTGCGACATCGTTGCGTCAGGACATGGAGCGTGTGGAGGCGCAGGGTTCGAGTTTGGGGTTTAGGATTGGTCTAGGGTCTAGGGTTTCGGGTTTGGGTTTAGGGTTTAGGGTTTAGGGTTTAGGGTTTAGGGTGTGGGTTCAGGGCTTGTGAGGTAGGGTTGCGATTTGGGGGCTTCAGGGTTTGGGGTTTCAGGTGATGAACGACAGTACAAAGCAACCACCAAATATCACAACAGAGATCGGCTTCTCCATGCGAAAAAACATTGTGTGCAAAAGGAGCATCAGTCACGCCCCACGAGACATCCAGGGAGCAACTTGAACATCATCTTAGTAGCTGAAAGAGTACACGTTACACTTTTCGGGATACCATAGTCCTTTATAGACTTATAGGGCGGAAAGTGTACACTGTCTTGGGGCGTATGAACTCAGCAACTAAGTCATCCAACTTCATGGAGGCACACAGACTGTGTATGTGGGGTGGTTTGCGCGTGCTGAAGACCCAGAAACTGTGTCCGTGGGTGGCTTGCGTGTGTATATGTTTAGGGTTTAGGGTTTAGGGTTTAGGTTTTAGGGTTTAGGGTTTAGGGTTTAGGATAGCTGTGACTTTTTAGGTAGAAATTGTAAAGGGTTTGTGTCCGGAGTTTTGCCGGGTTTTGTTTTTTCAAGCTTTAGAAATGGGGCTGGGGCTGGGGGCTGGGGCTGGGGCTGGGGCGGCTGGGGCTGGGGCTGGTGGGGCTGGGGCTTGGGGCTGGGGTGGGGGCTGGGGGCGGGCTGCTTGGGGTGGGTGGGGTGGGGCGTGGGGGGTCAGGGGGAGTGGGGGGCTGGGAGGGCTGGCTGGGCGAGCTGGAGGATGAAGGATTGTTGTACGAGCTGCTCGTAATGAATCACATACAATTTCTATTTATCCTGGCCTTGAGGGTTTAGGGTTTAGGGTTTAGGGTTTAGGGTTTAGGGTTTTAGGGTCTTAGGGTCTTAGGGTTTACGGTTTGCTGGCTTAGGGCATTTTGGGTAAGTCTTGGTTTTGGAATACCAGGACAACAACGGCCAACAGCGCTTGGACTTTACTGTGACAGAGGTTGAAGCTAGCCACCTTGCGCCGTAAACCCCAAATATGTAAACCCTAAACCCTAAACCCTAAACCCCAAACCCTAAACCCTAAACTTTCTAAACCCTCTAAGGTTGGAACTTCGATCCGTATGGTCCCTTAATTTGGGTCCCTTGCTACATCGCTACTAACAAGGGTAAGGGACCCCCACCAAGTGCCCATGGGTCGAAGTTCCAACCTTAGACGAAGGGTTTAGGGTTTAGGGTTTAGGGTTTAGGGTTTAGGGTTTAGGATTTAGGGTTTAGGGTTTAGGGTTTAGGGTTTAGGGTTTAGGGTTTAGGGAACCTTAATCTATGGAGACTGGGTCCAATCAGGGCTTAAGGCTTAAGGAGGCACCCTACAGCATCAACGGCATTTGAGGAGGGTTTGGGGTGCAGGGTTTAGGCTTAGGGTTTAGAGTTTAGGCTTTAGGGTTAAGGGTTTTCGGTTTAGGGTTTAGGGCTTTAGGGTTGAGGGATTAAGGGCTTAGGGGTCAGTATATAACAGTGCTTAGAGGCGATTGCCGGTTCCCAGCCATAGCTGTGGAGCTGAGGGTAAGCCTATCCTACAATGCTCCTCCTAAACAAAACCGTGTTGGGGTAGAGGGGTGTAGAGGCTTTGGGACTCCCCATACCTAGGGTGCCCAGTAGTACCCTTATTCCCTTTTTTGGGGGGTTTACGTTCCCTTATCAACCCCTTTCAGCAAAAAAAGGCACCCTCCTTGGGCCTCTAGCCGTGCCGCACTTGGGCACGTCCAAAGAACTAATCTCCGGAGTTTTATGTTGGTGGGTTAAGGGGTTTCGGGTTCGACCCTGAACCCTTAATCTCCGGTTTTTTTTTTTTTTTATGTTGGGGGGTTAAGGGGTTTCCACCCTCAACTCTAAACCCTAAACCCTAAACCCGAGACCCTACGCCCTAAACCCAGATTGGGGTTTAAAGACCCCCCACCCCTCTCCTGAGCTCGCCAGGCTATTCATCGGCTGACAGCGTGCTCTGCACACCAGGACTCGCTAGTTCTTCATCGATTCGGGGGAATGTCCCATCTCACTCTTTTTTGGGACGGGATATGCCCTAAGCTCTAAACCTAAAACCCTAAACCCTGAACCCTGAACCCTGAACCCTGAACCCTGAACCCTGAACCCTGAACCCTGAACCCTGAACCCTGAACCTAAACCCTGAACCCTAAACTGCCGCAAGTCCAGGAAGTAAAGCCCCCAAAGCCCGAGCTGCTGGCAGCCTAGGATTGAGGCCAAAGCGAGGCTTGTTGTGCCTGTTTGGAAGACTCCAAAACAGCCTAGACCATACTCGCTTGCTTGGTGCAGCGCACACGGAAGAAGGTAGGCAGGCTTCAGGAAAGGTCCCAGCAGGGTGGAGTGAAGGGGGTTTCACGACTTCCATTTAGTGTTTGCAGAAAGTTCCTGAAAGGGCGAGAGGGTTTGTTGGCGTGCCTTCTGTAGCACTCCTCACACTATCGGATTGCGGCTCCTCCAAGCGGGTGAGTTCTGCATCGTCCTCATGTGCCAGTTTTAGAGGAGATGGAGAAGATTTACTATCAGTGGTCGGGGAGGGTTAGTGTTGAACCTTAAACCCTACACCCTTCATTGCCAGGGCTTCAGGCAACAGCCGAAATTTCGCAACAGCGGATCCTTTGCCATCAACAGAGTTTCTGGCTCAGGCCCCCTCCCCTCCCCCCACTCGCCCCTCCCCTCGCCGGTGGTGCGTGTAGAACGGCACTTGCAACCCAGTATGATAACCATGCTAGGGAACTCCGGGGAGGTCACAAGCAACCCCAAACCCTAAACCCTAAACCCTAAACCCTAAACCCTAAACCCTAAACCCTAAACCCTAAACCCGAAACCCTAAACCCTAAACCCTGAACCCTAAACCCCAAATTCTAGACCCTAAGCCCTAAGCCCTCCTAGCCATCCAAGTAGTTGCAGGCACAAGAGGCCGAGCCCGTGCAGGCCAAGGGTGCTGATGGGATGCATTCGGGTGGGTTTAGGGTTTAGGGTTTAGGGTTTAGGGTTTAGGGTTTAGGGTTTAGGGTTTAGGGTTTAGGGTTTAGGGTTTAGGGTTTAGGGTTGAGCCGCGCAGCAAATGCCCGCCGCAGCATCTGCGGACCGAACTATGGGTCTCATGAGTACCCTAATTCCTAAGCCGTAAGCCAAAAGCCCTAAACCCAAAACCTAAACCCTAAGCCGCGCTATGCCCTAAACCCTAAACCCTGTACCCTAAATCGCACCTCCAGAGCCCTGTAGGATGCAAAAGGCCTATGTACATGATGCCTCCAGACATGCGTCGATATCAGTGAGGTTCCTTCCTTGGCAAGATCATGGGCCAATGTCTGCGAAGGCTGCGAGGGTACCCACCACATTTACGATATTCAGGCAGGCGAGCCCAAAATAAGGGTATGCCTGAATCTACCCCAAGCTACTATAACGTTTATTTTGGGAACCCCCAAAACCGGGTGCCCCTGAACATCCCCCAAAATGATAAAGCCCTAAATATAGGAACCCAAAACCCCAAACCCCAAACCCTGAATCCCAAACCCCAAGCCCCAAGCCCCAAACCCCAAGCCCTAAACCCCAAGCCCCAACCCCCAAACCACAAACCCCAAGCCCCCAAACCCTAAACCCCTAACCTCTAACCCCTAAGCCCTAAGCCCTAAGCCCTAAACCCTAAACCCTAAACCCTAAACCCCAAACCCTAAACCCTAAACCCTGAACCCTGAACCCTAAACCCTAATCCCTCCCGAGGTGTCAGAGTGACTGCCAAATCACGGCTGGTCATACCGGCAGAGCAACATGAACCGGACCCTCGCGACTGGGCCCTGGTTTTAAGGAGCTTACGCTAAGCCGCGACGGCAGCAATGTATATATATATATATATACACATGTATGTTATATATATACACATATCTGTATGCATATATATATATATATCTATATGTCTGGCTTGCATTGTTTGAAGCCTGCACCGTGTTCCAGTGATTTTGCCCCGAAGCTTTTAACGGAAGGGTTTCAACAATATCCATGTATTCAAAAATATATAGGTATGTATATATACATATCTATCTATCTGTATACATACATATATACATGCATATATATATATATGTTTACATGTATTCAACATGTAGGTATGCATATATATATATATATATATATATATATATATATATGGGCAGTCCTTCCTATGGTAACTTCGCCGAACGCGACTGCAGGGGATCCCCAGCTGCTTCCAGTTCGGATCTGCACTCCGGCGGGTGAGGTGCTCCTGGACGAGCAAGTGCCTGGCGGCAGAACGGTGTCTTTGTCATAGCGGGGTAACATCTTGTACATGTTTTTGAGGGTACTTAAGCGCAATAAGGACTTTTTAAGGGTCCTTAAACTACATAAGGAATAGACATTTGAATTGTGCATTTTTAAGCGCACTTAAACACAATAAGGACTTTTAAGGTCCTTAAACTACATAAGGAATAGAGATTTGAGTTGTGTATACTATCCCAACCATGAGAGCTAGGTGCGGTCCGTGCTGCAGACTTTCCGAGCGGAAAAGCGTGGCAGGCTCACCCTCCTGCATGGCACGCAGGTGGTGAGCCAAAGCAAGAGGCTCTGGGAGTTGGACCTCACCGAAGAGGATAGCCTCTGCCTTGTCCGAAGCTAGGCCTTATAGAGTAGGCCCTGATTCCATTTTTTTTCGGGTCTGGGTTCCTTCATAAGCCCGTTGAAACCAAAAAGGGCACCCTTTTTATTCCTAGGCGACTCCTGGGTCTAGGAAGGGCCACAAGCAGATACACCTCTTGGACAGAGAACGGCGACGGCAATCCTCCAGAACATCACTTGGTGACTAGGACCCGGAGTAGGCCCTAAACCCGAAACAAGAAACCCGAAACCCGAAACCCTAAACCCTAAACCCTAAACCCTAAACCCTAAGCCCTGTTTATTCCTAGCTTTCTCCTGGGCCTAGGTGAAGTGTCTTCTCATCGGAGCAGCCCAGGTGGGCAAGTCTGTGTGGATGCAGGCGTTCTGTCGCGAGCAGCTACCATCCCAGTATCATCCGACACTTGGGGTTTGGGGTTTAGGGTTTAGGGTTTAGGGTTTAGGATTACTTGGTGGCCCAGTGGTGCCCTTTTTCCCTTGTTTTGGTTCAAGAATCCCCTTTATAAAGTAACCAGCCCAAGAAAGGGTGCCCTTATTTTAGTATGGTTACTGGGCTACCAAGGACAATTGGTGTGGAGTTCAAGCTCCTGCGCCTCGAGTCGGAGGATGGAGTGACTTTGTCATAGTTGGGTACCATTTTGCATTTTTCAGGGTACTTAAACCCTATAGGCTATAACCCTAAACCCTGAACCCTAAACCCTAAACCCTAAACCCTAAACCCTAAACCCTTCTCCCAACCATGAACTAGGTGAGGCTGAAGATTCAGCTCTGGGACACCGCCGGGCAGCAACGCCTCTTGGTAGCCCAGTGGTACCCAGCCCTAAACCCTAAACCCTAAACCCTAAACCCTAAACCCTAAACCCTAAACCCTAAACCCTAAACCCTAAACCCTAAACCCTAAACCCTAAACCCTAAACCCTAAACCCTAAACCCTACACCTTTTGTTTTTTTGTATTCTGGGCTCCCTTATAAAGTAACCAAGGGTGCCCTTACTGCAATATATGGTTGCTAAACTACCAAGGCTTCAGGGCCATCACAAATGCCTACTTCAGAGGCGCGTCTGGCATCATGGCCTTCTTCTCGCTGCGCAGCCGTGAGTCCCTCGCGGAAGTCCTGCAGATGGTCGACGAGGCAGCGAAGAAGTTCCCCGAGTCCTGCCGGTGTGTTTGCCTCTTCGCAGCTGAGTGAGTACACTTTACACTTCTTGGGGTACCATAGTCCCCTATAACTAAGAAACCCCAAACCCTGAACCCTAAACCCTAAACCCTAAACCCTAAACCCTAAACCCTAAACCCTAAACCCTAAACCCTAAACCCTAAACCCTAAACCCTAAACCCTAAACCCTAAACCCTAACCCTAAATCCTAAACCCTAAACCCTAAACCCTAAACCCAAGTAAGGCCTGGTGGGGACTCATGCAGACCTCCCAGATCCTGCTGTGTCGCAAGAGGAGGCCGAGGAATTGGCGAAGGGGAAAGGCTGGCCTTTCTTTCCCATCTCCCTCGATTCCCCCGGAGCTGGCGTTGATGACCCGCTCTTCGGATGGCTGGACATGTTTATGGACGACTCGACTTGCAGGTCTTGAAAAAGCTCCTCTAGGGGCCCTATCCCGCACAAAAATGCCTCCCACGGCGTGCAGAACGTGCAGAGGGGCGGAGATGGTGAGGACCCTGCTTGCAAACCCGAAACCCTGGGCCCTGAATCCGGAACCTTAAGCCCCTAAACCCTAAACCCTAAACCCGAAACCCGAAACCCTAAACTGAAGCCCCGAATCCCGACCTTGCTGTAAGGTTGGAACCATGGGCCCTTCGTGTGGTTTTTCTTACCCTTGTTTATAGGGATCCGAAGTATGGGCCCTTATCATATATGGTGCATGTAAGGGTTATATAACAAGGGGCCCAAAATAAGGGCCCTACATTCCCTCAACCCTCAACCCTCAACCCTCAGCCCTCAACCCTCAACCCTCAATCCTCAACCCTCAACCCTCAACCCTCAACCCTCAACCCTCAACCCTCAACCCTCAACCCTCAACCCTCATTATTATAGTGTGTATGTACAGGTTATATAACAAGGGACCCAAATTTAAGGGTCCATATTCAACGGTTTAGGGGTTTAGGGTTTAGGGTTTACAACCCTTTGTCCGTAGCCCTTATCTAGGGCATCGCAGTCTCAGAGGGTAAACTTAGTCTTCAATGGATCGACATGGTATCAAACCCTAAACCCTAAACCCGAAGCACTACGCCCTAAACCCTGGCCCCTATGCGCCTTTCACATGGCATGTGGATGTCTTGCCGAATTATTTGGCTCCACTAACGCCATCTAGTTGATTTCCAGTTTTGAAAAGTCTCGTCACCGCACTTTTCATATAGATTGGCAAAGTATCTCATCATACTGTATGTATCTGTATGCGCTATGTACTCATGCGTGCTTGCATGTCAGTAAGAACCTTTGGTATTCCTCCTCGGCCTCACTGTGTAGTCGCTTGCGTCCGGGTAGGTTGCATCATGGGCGCCTGGCTGGGCAAGACCGCAGCGGAGCGCCGGGGCGGGTGGGGAGATGACCCCCGAGATCTCGAGCTCTTTCCCGTGCGGATCCTGACGCCGGCTGGCGAGGTGGTTTTCGAGGAGAAGCTGCCTGGAGGCAGGACGGTGAGGTCCGTGCTGAAGTCCCTCCGCACCGGCGCGCCTGGCAGGCTCACGCTGCTGAAGGGTAGCAGCGTCATTCGCCAGAGCGCGAAGATCTCGGAACTCAACCTGTCTGAGGAGGACGTCCTCTGCCTTGTCAAGAGATTCACCACCACCTACGTGCCATTCACTGAAAGTGGCGAAGTGCAGCCCCACTACATGGTGAAGTGTCTTCTTCTCGGGGCCGCGGAGGCTGGTAAGCCTCTTACTTAGCCAAGAGTTCAACTTTGAACTTTTTGGGTTTCCTTAGTTTAGGGTTTAGGGTTTAGGGTTTAGGGTTTAGGGTTTAGGGTTTTTCGTAGGAAGAATAAAGTTTGGCCTTTTTCCCCTTTTGGCTATTGGAGAAGTGAGGACTTCCTGGTCGCAGGCCGTATGCCGCGAAGAAGTTGGCGATCGCTACAAGGCCACGATCGGCGTCGACTTCAAGGCCAAATCGGCCTAAAGCCCGAAGCCCTAAGCCCTAAACCCTAAGCCCTAAGCCCTAAGCCCTAAGCCCTAAGCCCTAAACCCTAAACCCGATACCCTTCAAGGTCAGGCGCTTGCAATCCGAGGCTGGATACAGGATCAGGGTGCAGCTTTGGGATGTCGCGGGAGAGCTGCGTTTCAGGCCGAAACCTAGTAGCAGAGTAGGTAACCTTTAACCATTTTGGGGTTTAGGGTTTAGGGTTTAGGGTTTAGGGTTTAGGGCAACCTGTAACCTTTTCGGGGTAGTAGAATCCCCTTAAGAATCCCAAAGGTTCACCTTTAATTCCCCCAGGTTACTGGACAACTAAGGAAGTTCGACGTGCTTCTCAAAGGAGCCTCTGGCATCCTGGCATTCTTCTCCCTGGCGAAGCCGGATACCCTGAGGCTTAGGGACACTTGGGAGTTCCTTTTTAGTTTTTTGGGTTTAGGGTTTAGGGTTTAGGGTTTAGGGATACTTGGGAATACATTTTCTTGGTAGCCCAGTGGTACCCTTTGCCCTTTTTTGGTTAGCCCAAGTTTTAATTTTTGTGTACTACGCCCAAATCATAGTTTTCTGCCGGGCTATTCCAAGCTCAGTATAGGAGGGAAGTCATCCAGATGTTGGATGACGCCGTAGAGAAATATCCCACGAGCTGCCAGCATGTTTGCTTGGTGGCAACGCACGCAGACGTTCCAGATGCTGCATTAGAAGAAGAGGCCGCAGGTGTTGCACGACAGAGACTTTGGCATTGCGGGGGTAGCATTTGGGATTTGTAAGAGTAAAAGAGTACTTAAACTTCAACTCAAGAAGGGAACATAGATTTTAAATTTCGAATACGATTCCAAACCGTGAACTAGGAGAGGGTGGCCTTTCTTTGCAGTCTCCCTGAAATCTGAAGCTGGCGTGGATGACCCGCTCTTCGCATGGCTCGACGCGATCATGGAGGATAACACTGGGCTCCACAAACGCACTGGGAGCTTCGAATCGTTGCGTTCACAGCTTCCTGCTCTCCCTGTGTAGGGTTTGGGGTTTAGGGTTTAGGGTTTAGGGTTTAGGGTTTAGGGTTTAGGGTTTAGGGTTTAGGGTTTAGGGTTTAGGGTTTAGGGTTTAGGGTCTCACAGCTTCCTTCTTGAAGCCGAAGCCGCTTCAGCAACCTCTTTGCCCCACAGAAAAGAGTCTGTGGCAAAGCACTGTCTTTCTCTACCATCTGCTTACTTAGGAGCCCAATAGGTGAACTTTAAACTTTTTGGGTATACTGAACCCCTACTAAACGAGAAGTTTAAAGTTTTTTGAGCCAGGGTATGGGGCAACGAAGCTGAAGAACCCCCCATAAAAAATAGAGAGTAGTCCCTCCATTGCCCTTACAGGGAAGAAGCTATTTCTCTCTTATTTTGGGGGGGTTCTTAATCACATAGTCGTTCTGCGAAGAGCCTACCAGGCAGTCAGTTCGAGGATCATCTAGGGCTTCGGAAGCAGGGTTTAGGGTTTAGGGTTTAAGGGTTTAGGGTTTAGGGTTTAGGACTACCGGGCTAGCAGTTTCGGAGCCCTACTTTCTAAACTAGATAACCTACTTTCGAAGCCTGCTGATCTTTTGCCTGCAACATGAAACCGGTCGCACGCCTCCCTGCCCTCCCCCCCTCCCCACCAGAATGGTCATGATCTATCAGCGGCTTTCTGGGCAGTGGGACGGTTCGGACTGGAGTTAACCTTCCCGCTACCACCATACTCCTGCTCTTGTCTTCGCACAATGGCGCTTCGCAATCACCCTTCTGATCTTGTACATCAGCACCACCACAACTACCACCGCCACCGGCGTCGTCATCGTCGCCATCATCATCATCATCGTCGTCGTGGTCGTCGTCGTCGTCGTCGTCGTCGTCGTCGTCGTCGTCACCGTCGCAGTCGTCGTCTTCGTCGTCTTCATCACCAAAGCCGAAGCCGCAAACCCTGGACTCTGGGCCCTGAACCCTCGACCCTAAACGCTAAACCCGAAACCCTAAACCACCCTGAGCCCAGTTGGGATGTAAGTTTGGGGGCTTGTTGGGGTGTTTAGGGTGGGAACGGCATCCCATCTTCGGGTTAGACAAGACCCTGTCCTGAATCCACCACCAAACTGCCACAAAACCCTAAACGGCAAACCCTAGACCCTAAACCCTGCACCCCTAAACCCCTAAACCCCTAAACCCCCTCAACCCCTCAACCCCTAAACTAGGCCCTAAACCCCTAAACCCCAAAACCCCAAAACCCCCAAACCCCTAAACCCCTAAGCCCCAAAACCCCCCTAACCCCTTAGCCCGTAAGCCCCTGAACCCCTAACGCCTCACCCCCTCAACCCCTCAACCCCTCAACCCCTCAACCCCTAAACCCCTAAACCCCTAAACCCCTAAACCCCTAGACCCCGACACCTAAACTCCTAAACCCCGAAACCCTAAGCCCCTAAACCCTAAACCCTAAAGCCTAAACCCTAAACCCTAAACCCTAAACCCTAAACCCTAAACCCTAAACCCTAAACCCTGAACCCTAAACCCTAAACCCTAAACCCTAAACCCTAAACCCTAAACCCTAAACCCTAAACCTAACCCCTAAACCCCTAAACCCTAAACCCTAAACCCTAAACCCTAAACCCTAAACCCTAAACCCTAAACCCTAAACCCTAAACCCTAAACCCTAAACCCTAAACCCTCAACCCTCAACCCTAAACCCTAAACCCGTCCTACCCTCCAAGCTGCGCTAGGTGCAGCCGCAAGACAGGAGCCCTGCGCTGGACCAGGTCGAACCATTCCTGGCGGAGGGGATTTAGGTTTAGGGTTTAGGGTTTAGGGTTTAGGGTTTAGGGTTTAGGGTTTAGGGTTTAGGGTTTAGGGTTTAGGGATTGAGGGTTTAGGGTTTAGGATTTGGGCTTTGGGGGATTGGGGGCTTTAGGCGGTGGAGATCAGGGCGTCCTGAGGGCGTGTGAAGGGTTTGGGGCTTGGTGGTGGTCGGGGGTACGGGGGTGTGGGCGCGGTGGGGGTGCGTTTAAGGTTGGTTAAGAGTTTAGTGCATGGTTCCCGGGTAGCTGGCTCCCCGAATTTTCGATTAAAGTACGGAGCCTTGCATTCAATGTAAGAGTATGAGAAGACAGTCATGTAGATTCCTGCCCAGGTATCCTGCAGAAGTCCGGCACATGTTATGAATGAAATGCTGCAGCCGAGCCTGTGTAAGCTGCATTTTTTTTGGACCAAATAGGGACACAATAAGGACCCTAAGCCCTAAACCCTAAACCCTAACCCTAAACCCTAAACCCCAAACCCTAAACCCTAGACCCTAAACCCTAGACCCTGAAGAACCTTAGAGCCCCAGAAAGCGCGTCCATCCCCAGGTCCGCACGTCCAAAAAACCTGAAGGTCACGAGGGTTCTTAGACTTCCTTGCGTGATGAAGGTCATCCGGTTTAGGGTTTAGGGTTTAGGATTTGGGGTTTAGGGTTTAGGGTTTAGGGCTAGGGTTTAGGGCTAGGGTTTTTGTCGCAGGCCCAAAGGGCAGAGGCCGAGTTGGCACAGGGGCGAGCGGAGAAGGAAGAGGTGGCGCAGGCGCGTGGGGACCGTGAGCTGCGCGCTCGTCATCTTTCTCAAGGGATTTAGGGTTTAGGGTTTAGGGTTTAGGGTTTAGGGTTTAGGGTTTAGGGTTTTCAGGGTTTATAGGGTTTAGGGTTTGCGGACATCTTCTTGGTAGCCCAGTGGTAACTTGTTTTGTTCGCCCAATTTTGGTTCAAGGTTCCCTGGGCACTTTTTAAATATGGTTACTGAACTACCAAGTCCTTCAAAGAGGATGTAGGGTTGAGGATTTAGGACTTAGTTCCCTCAACAGCTGGATGCCTGTTCATTCGCCCCACCCCCCCCAATTCTCCCAAATCTCAAATCCCCTCAAGAACTCGAGAACTATAAGAAGACACCTGCCGAAACACCGAGACCATCAGGAGATTCAATCGCCAGGGGCAGGTGTCACGTCCTCTGAGTATTTCTTTCTGGGTCTTTTGGAGCTTTGCAAAGGCTCGGACGGGTTTTGGGAACGGTTTGAGGATTGCGGGCAACCAGACGTAACAACCTGTCTTATAGGGTTCTTGAGGGAGGGTTTCATGGGGGGTAGGTACCTAGAAAACCTTAGGGACCTTTCGGGAGCCTTGGCCAGTTAGGGAGGAGTATTGGAGAACCTGGGGCTGCATACCCCCCTTGAACCCCCTTCCCTGAAGAACCCTATATTTCAACTCTAAACCCTAAACTTTATAAACCCTCAAACTGATTCTTATCCTGGTTCTTCTTCGGCCCTAAACTTAACCACCAGGTCCCCAAAGCCCCCCATCACCAAACCCGAAACCCTAAACCCTAAACTCCAAACCTAATACCTAAACCCCAAACCCTAAACCCTAAACCCTTAAGAACCCTAAGAAAGGTAACACGTTGTCCAGATGTCTTGTTGCAGGCCCCAAATTCCTTGGCCAACAATGCACAGGCCTGCTTTGGGAACTCGAGCCTGCCTAAACCCTGGATCCTAAGCCCTAAACCCTAAGCTGCTTGTGCTTCATTTTGGTTTAGGGTTTAGGGTTTAGGGTTTAGGGTTTAGGGTTTAGGGTTTAGGGTTTAGGGTTTAGGGTTTAGGGTTTAGGGTTTAGGGTTTAGGCTTTAGGGTTTAGGGTTTAGGGTTTGGGAGCAAAGTACCTTTCGGGACCGGTGCTTGAGTCGGGAAACGTCGGAGCGGAGTGCCAGAAAAAAGAAAAATGCCCCCCCTTCCTCCGCCGATCTGGGTCCTGGTGAGGGTTGAGGGTTGAGAGTTTAGGGTTTAGGGTTTATGGTTTAGGGTGTAGGGAGACCACTAGACCCTGCCTAAACTCCGAGCCCTCAGGCGTTGCTTGGTCGGAACTTGCAGCTTTCCTTCGTCCCCTGCCTTAGGGTTTAGGGTTTAGGGTCTAGGGTCTAGGGTTTAGGGTTTAGGATTTAGGGTCCCTTTCCCTGATGCATGTCGAGCATGTGTGTTTTGACATCCCGACTATAAATCCAGAACCCGGAACCCAAAACTCTACAGCCTAAAGTGGCTTATCAGCCCGAAACCCGAAACCCGAAACCCGACCCTAAACCCTAAACCCTAAACCCTAAACCCTAAACCCGAAACCCGAAACCCTAAACCCTAAACCCTAAACCCTAAACCCTAAACCCTAAACCCTAAACCCTAAACCCTAAACCCTAAACCCTAAACCTTAAACCCTAAACCCTAAACCAACTACTAGGTCTCTAAAGGCCCTCAGCTATGCCAGAGCCCTGGTACAAAGACATGGCGAGGACCTGGCGGCTCGGCTGCTCCTTGATGAGGCGGAGGTACCTCGGCTTAGGGTTTAGGGTTTAGGGTTTAGGGTTTGGGGTTTAGGGTTTAGGGTTTATGGTTTAGAGAGATGGCGTTTTTTTGCGTCAACTGAGGCTTGCTCCTGAAATTTGTGTCCCTTTCTGTGGTAAAGGAGTTGATCAGCGAACCCTCAATGCAAGCCCTCAACCCTAAACACTAAACCCTAAACCCTCAGCCCTAAACCCTAAACCCTAAACCCTGAATAGAACTTAGGGATGAGCCGCGGCCTTACAGGCTGAACTGGAGCACGTCACTCCCGAGGAGGTTGCGAAAAAAGCTCAGGACGCGCGGGGGTTGGGGCCAGCTGGAGCGGGGGAGTGCAAGGGACGAATGGTGTTGAGTTTGAGGGGATTTAAGACCCTCAAACCCGCGAACCCTAAACCCTAACCCCTAGACCCTAAACCCTAAACCCTAAACCCTAAACCCTGTACCCTGTAGACCCTAAACCCTAAACTCTACAAGGGTAGGGGGTGGGCAGCTCCGCCTCGGTCCTCTAGCTTCCGAGCTTTTTGCCTTACTAGTTCTGTTTAGGGAGTTGGGGGAGCTAGGTCTCCCACATCTCTCTATATGAGGTTAGTTATCTAGTTTAGGGTTTAGGGTTTAGGGTTTAGGGTTTAGGGTTTAGGGTTTAGGGTCAGTTCTCTGCACTCTGGTCTGTTTTGGGGTACCCTAAACATTCAGGCCCGACCCAGAAGGGGGCCCTAATGTAGAGCCGCCTCCAGATAACTCTGTTCAGGATCATATAGCGACCCGCGTTCTACGAAGAAGCGAGTCAGGCCAAAACCCTAAACCCTAAACCCTAAACCCTAAACCCTAAACCCTAAACCCTAAACCCTAAACACTGTTAAACCCTAAACCCTAAACCCTAAACCCTAAACCCTAAACCCTAAACCCTAAACCCGAAACCCTAAACCCTAACAAGGAGATGGAGAGGGACCGGCAGCGACAAGCAGAGGAGGCCCGGGTGTGACTTTCGGGTTGTTGCTTTTTTTGGTGGAACAACCCTAAACCCTAAACCCTAAACCCTAAACCCTAAACCCTAAATCCTAAACCCTAAACCCTAAACCCTAAACCCTAAACCCTAAACCCTAAACCCTAAACCCTAAACCCTAAACCCTAAACCCTAAACCCTAAACCCTAAACCCTAAACCCTAAACCCTAAACCCTAAACCCTAAACCCTTAAACCTAAACCCTAAACCCTAAACCCTAAACCCTAAACCCTAAACCCTAAACCCTAAACCCTAAACCCTAAACCCTAAACCCTAAACCCTAAACCCTAAACCCTAAACCCTAAACCCTAAACCCTAAACCCTAAACCCTAACCCTAAAGCCCAAACCCTAAACCCTAAACCCCAAAGTATAAATAGTCGCCCTAAACCCTACACCCGAGATCTTAAACCCTAGACCCTAGACCCCCGAACCTTAAATCTCTTTTTCGAAATGTGTATAAACCTGAATGGCCAAATGGGCGCACAAATTTTGCCTAGTCGTGGGCGGCCAGTGTATTTGCCAAAAGTCGTGGGCGGACCCCCCCTGAACGGCCACCACTTTTTGCCAAAACTCGTGGGCGGACCGACCGGGCTGGCCAGCAAATTCTTTCCCGACAGGCCCGAAAAATTTGCACCAATCCAAAAACTCGTGGGCAGACCCCCCCCCCCCCAACAACCCCCGCTGCCCCCCTCACTTTTTCCTATGACATTGCGCCGCTCTAGCGAAATAAAGAACCCTAAACCCTTAACCCTAACCCCAAACCCTAGACCCTAAACCTTAAACCCCAAAACATCCTAGCTGCCTACGGCGTGGAAGACCACCCAAACAACCCTTGCACCCGCCCCCCACACCCCCCCCTTCACCTAGGGTTTCATGGCGTCGGGGTAGGGTTTACTTAGGGTTTAGGGTTTAGGGTTTAGGGTTTAGGGTTTAGGGTGTAGGGTGTAGGGTGTAGGGTTTAGGGTTCAAGGCCCAGGGTTCAAGATTTACGTTTAGAGTTCAGGCGGGTTCCTGGACTTAGGGTGTAGGCTTCTCTAACTCCGAGGCTTCCTGTATGTATGTTCAATGCTCAGGGTTTAGGGTTTAGGGTTTAGGGTTTAGGGTTTAGGGTTAGGGTTTAGGGTTTAGGGTTTAGGGTTTAGGGTTTAGGGTTTAGGGTTTAGGGTTTAGGGTTTAGGGAAGGGTTCATTGAAGCGAGAACAGCTTCGTAAATGTTATGGGATCCAAAGGGTGGGTGGATAGATACGATACCAGAGTAGAGAGCTTCGCGAGTGAATGATGGGACTTGAAATTAAGCTCTGCGCCCCAAAACCTAAGCCCAAAACTCTAAGCCCTAAACCCTGAGGGGTTCAAGCCCTAGCCTGAAAAGTTACTAGACCAGACCCGGGCGTCCCTAAGCCCTAAACCCTAACCTAGACCCTATAGACGCTCAACCCAGATTGTGACCACCAGGGCTTCTGTGGATCATGGTAAACCGGCGGCGTTTGCAGGGTTTAGGGTTTAGGGTTTTAGGGTTTAGGGTTTAGGTGTAGGGTTTAGGGTTTGGGGTTTAGGGTTTAGGGTTTAGGGTTTAGGGTTTAGGGTTTAGGGTTGAAGGAAGTGAAGAGAGCTTGGCACGACTGTTGTAGTCTGGCTTCTGGCGCCGCATGTGGGGGGGTCCTTGGTCAGGGGTGACCTTGCCAGAGACTCCAATACGCCTCAGTTCATTGAGGAATTTTCCTTAAAAAATGTAAGGAGCCCGATTATAATTTAAGGAAGATTCCTTAAACCATGTAAGGAGCCCTACGATAATTTAAGGAAGATTCCTTAAACCATGTAAGGAGCCCTACGATAATTTAAGGAAGATTCCTTAAATCATGTAAGGAGCCCTACGATAATTTAAGGAATATTCCTTATACCATACAAGGAGCCCGATTCTACTTTAAGGAATACCCCTTAATCAAGGGGTTTTGGAGTCCCTGGGTTTAGGGTTTAGGGTTTAGGGTTTAGGGTTTAGGGTTTAGGGTTTTAGGGTTTAGGGTTTAGGGTTTAGGGTTTAGGGTTTAGGGTTTAGGGTTTAGGGTTTAGGGTTTAGGGTTTAGGGTTGAGGGTCACCGCCTTCTTTGCTTTTTTGCACCGATGTTTTGACCCCTTGGCATGAACCTGCCAGGCCGCAAGGAAGAACAAAGAAGAGGCCGTGGCGTTCAAAGACGGTTTAAGGTTTAGGGTTTAGGGTTCAGGGTTTAGGGTTTAGGGTTTAGGGTTTAGGGTTTGGGCGTGAAGGCTTTGGGGTCTGTAAGATTTTTTGCGCCTCACGCCGAGAGTTCACGAGGTCAAGCAACTCGGAGGTTTTGCTGACCCCCCCCATTAAAATCCTAAATCCTAAGCCCTAAAACCTAAACCCTAAACCCTAATCCTTAAACCCTGAACCCTAAACCCTAAACCCCAAACCCTAAACCCCAAACCCTAAACCCTAAATAGAGCTTAGGGCTCCCTAAACCCCAAGCCTTCTCGCGCCTTCCCTGTCACTGAAACAGGCAGAAAAAGGGGAAGAGACTCAGGCCCGTTCACGGTGCATGGACTTCCACACTCATGTCTTCCTGCAGATTAGGGTTTAGGGTTTAGGGTTTAGGGTTCAGGGTTTAGGGTTTAGGGTTTAGGGCCGTCAACCCCAAGCCCCCATACTCTAAACCTACCTACCACCTAAGCCACCAGCTACAGTGAGCTAGCGTCGACTTCTCTACTTGGAGCTTTACGCGCGGAGGCTTTGAGGGTTTCGGGTTCAGGGACGCTTAAACCCTAAACCCCAAACCCTAAACCCCTAAACCCTAAACCCCTAAGCCCCTAAACCCTAAACCCTAAACCCTAAACCCTAAACCCTAAACCCTGCAACATGTTGGGGCGCCCCGGCAGCTTCAAGTCTTTCCGAAAATGCGCGGAGGTTGCGGTTCGGATTGAGGTCAGGGCTCTAGGGGCTTGGGGTGTGTAAGCCCTAAGCCCTAAACCCTCAACCCTACACCCTAAACCCCTAACCCCTAAACCCTAAACCCTAAACCCCTCAACCGCTAGATCCTGCATCTAGTGTTCCTACGGTATGTCCGCAGCTTGGGAGGCTCTTTCAACTGAAGGGTTAAGGGTTTAGGGTTGAAAGTAGCGGAATCCTCTATGGGGTTCTGCATATTACGCATTCTCATAGTTTTTTGATGTGCATGAGCGGTACCCACATCTAGAGAATTCCCACACGGAAACATACCAAGTACCACATCGCAGATGGTATGGCTCTCTGTTGCACTGTTTTGCAGCAATGAATGTTTGTTGCTTGTGAGGCCTTGGCGTACGACGCAGCGACCAAGCGTTAGAATCGAATATTGCCACCTTCTGGTTTGCTTCTGTACAAAATTATAGTGACGTCCCCGACGTCCTGTTGAAATTTGCGCCAAACTAGTGGCGTCAGAAAATCCAAAATTAAGCCAAAGTGAGGACCTGGTTTGCCTAGAACCTGAACCCTACAAACACTCGCTTTTGGCTGGTTTGGTCTTTTTTCTGGCCCTGTTGGATTGCTTTGTTTAGAGTTTTGGGTTTTGGGTTGAATTTAAGGGTTTGGGGGCTTGGAATTGGGTTTGGCTGCCCTTTTCATCTAAAAAACCCATCTGGGCCAGATAGGGTTTTTTTTGGGGATTCGGCTGTCTCTTGAGCTGGTTTAGCCTATACCGTGTTCGATTGCCTTTGGAATTGGGTTTGACTGCCCGCTGTCTTTTGAGTTGGTTTAGCCTGCGCCCTGTTTGATTGCCTTTCAAGTTTCGGGTTTAGGGTCTGCTGGCTTAAGGGTTTAGGGGCTTGGAATTTAGGGCTTCAGGGGTTTAGGGCTTCAGGGTTGAGGGCTTCAGGGTTTAGGGCTCCAGGGTTTTGGGCTTCAGGGTTTAGGGCTTCAGGGTTTAGGGCTTCAGGGTTTCGGGCTTCAGGGTTTAGGGCTTCAGGGTTCAGGGCTTCAGGGTTTAGGGCTCCAGGGTTGAGGGCTTCTGGGTTTCGGGCTTCAGGGTTTAGGGCTTCACGGTTTAGGGCTTCAGGGTTTAGGGCTTCAGGGTTTAGGGCTTCAGGGTTTGGGGCTTCAGGGTTTAGGTCTTCAAGGTCTAGGGCTTCAGGGTTTAGGGCTTCAGGGTTTAGGGCTTCAGGGTTTCGGGCTTCAGGGTTTCGGGCTTCAGGGTTTAGGGCTTCAGGGTTTAGGGCTTCAGGGTTTAGGGCTTCAGGGTTTAGGGCCTCAGGGTTTAGGGCCTCAGGGTTTAGGTAAAACTCTCTGGGGTAGGATGAGAACCTTTTATGTTCTTAATGTTATGGGATTCTTTGGGCGGGTGGGTTGTTTTCTAAGCCTGGAATGACTGCTAGAACAGTGACCCTCTAGACCCTGAACCCTAAACCCTGAACCCTAAACCCTAAAGCCACCGGCCTCTACAACCCATCCTGCGAGGCGACGTGGCGCACAATAAGGAGGAGGAGGAAGAAGGAGGAGGAGGACCTCTAGGGCGCTTGCCCTGTTAACCCTAAGCCCTAAACCCTAAACCCTAAACCCGAAACCCTAAACCCTATAGACCCTGAACCCTAAACCCTATAGACCCTAGACCCTAGACCCTAGACCCTAGACCCTAAACCCTAAACCCTAAACCCTAAACCCTAAACCCTAAACCCTAAACCCTAAACCCTAAACCCTAAGCCCTAAACCGCACAATTCAGGGCCAAGAGCCAGGGACTCGAACGACTTGACCTCTTTTTAGGACCCAGAGTAGGCCCTCGTCCCCATTTTTTAGGGTTTAGGTTCTCTTCTGAAGCTTTTTTGAGGGTTTAGGGTTTAGGGTTTAGGGGTTAGGGTTTAGGGTTTAGGGTCTAGGGTTTAGAGTTTAGGGTTTAGGGTCTAGGGTTTAGGGTTTAGGGGTTAGGGTTTAGGGTTTAGGGATTATAATTTGGGATCTTCTCCCTTATACTAACAGTCCTGAATAGGGACGAAAGTACCCCCCCTATTCTAATTGCTATGAACGCCTGCTAGTAGAAGGGGGAACATCCCTAATGAAACGCCTTAAATCCAAACTGGACACCCGTTTCATTCCTAGGTTACTCTTGGGTTTAGCTCTTGGTATTATGGACATTGACAGGCTGAGCGGAAGCGCCAAGAAGAGGAGGCTGGCAGGGTGTCAGAAAATGTTCTTTTGTGTGACGTGGGTCTCGGATGACGTGTGACTGGGTGTTGGGGGTTTCCTTTGTGCGTGTAGCATTGCCTGGTCGTTAGATTGGGTTTCCGGAGCTTGTGAACTCGATCGAAGACCAAACGCGTGAACAAAGACCTGGCAGGCTGAACGGAAGCTCTGTGAAGAGGCTCCGGCGAGAGAGCGTCCTTGATCTGATTTTGCATATTTAGGGTTTAGGGTTTAGGGTTTAGGGTTTAGGGTTTAGGGTTCTGCGATAATGTGTTGACACTTGTTGAGCCCACAATGCGCAGTTGTCGATTTCGCCTGGTCATCGCGCTTCGTGCTCCCTAGGCTCTCAGGCCCAAGGGCATGCCTTTATCATCTTTCTTTCCGCCGTGTGGACGTTGACAGGCTGAGCGCCAGTTGAAGCGCCAAAAAGAGGAGGCCGGCAGAGCGTCCGAAGATGTTTTCAGGTTTGTGCGGGTAGCACGGCCTGGTCGTTGAATTGGTTTATAGAGTTTTTTGGATCGAACTGGGTAAAGTCGATCAAAGACCAATGACCAAAGTCCTGAAAACCTATCTGGCAGGCAGAACGGAAGCGCCGTGAAGAGGCTCTGCCGACAGAGTGTCCGAAGATCTGCTTGGGCATGCTGCATACTTCTGCACGGTTGTAGATTTCGCCTGGTCATTGCGCTCTGTCACGTCCAGAAAAGAGCTTTGTAGGCTGTCAGGCCCAATCGCATGCTTTGATCATCTTTTCTTCAGCTGCGTGGACGTTGACAGGCTGAGCGCGAGCGGGAGCGCCAACAAGAGGAGGCCGGCGGAGCGTCCGAAGTTGCTTTAAGGTTGGTGTGGGCAGCGCTGCCTGGTCGTTAAACTCTGTTCGATGCACCATATGGGCACGATCGGGTTTGCGGAGTTTTTGGATCGCTGGGTAGAGTCGATGGGCTCGAACAAAGACCTGGCAGGCAGAACGCAAGCGGCAAGAAGAGGCCGCCAAGCGAGTGTCCGAAGATCTGCTTGGGCACTTCTGCGATCACGTGTTGACACGGGTTGAGCCCATAAATCACAATAGGCACGAGTGCGACAGGCATCAGCTAATCCCAGCCAACCCACCAAGCCGTGTCTTTTCATTAGCATAGCATATCCCTCTCGCTTCACAAACAAGATTCTAAGATGTCTGAACCCACCAGCACTTGGTGAGATGGCAAAGGGGGGGGGGAAGAGGCTGGGCTGAGCCCACCCACTCCCTTCACTGCATGACAAATCCGAACCCAAGCCAAGCCCCAGCCAAACCATTTTTGTACGCCTTGGGTATAGGTCCAGGTATAGGCCCTTGTGCCCGGGGAGAAGTTCCCAAAGCCCTAGGCCGTACAGGTTGTTATGCTGGTGGCTCAAGGTAGGCCCCAGACTCAGAACCAGGCATAGCAGGAGAAACTGGGCAGCATAAACAGAAACACCTTCAGCTTAACAGAACATACCCTCAGCATAACGGGGGCCGGAAGGGCAGAACAAAAAGCGTGGTGCAAAATCGCGAAGGCAAGCAGCATAAGACAAAGCGGGGTCAGCACGTGAAACAGGGCGCTGTCCAATTCAAATATCCAGAGCTCTATAGGTTTTCTGGCTCAAGCGCATGCCTTTATCATCTTCTTTCGGCGACGTGTGAACATTGACAGGCTGAGCGGAAGCGCCAAAAAGAGGAGGCCGACAGAGCGTCCGAAGATGTTTTCAGGTTTGTGCGGGTAGCACGGCCTGGTCGTTGAATTGGTTTATAGAGTTTTTGGATCGAACTGGGTAAAGTCGATCAAAGACCAATGACCAAAGTCCTGAAAACCTATCTGGCAGGCAGAACGGAAGCGCCGTGAAGAGGCTCTGCCGACAGAGTGTCCGAAGATCTGCTTTGGCATGGTCATATATAGTCATTGCGCTTTGTGGGATGGAGCTCTATAGTCTCTATAGGCTCTCGGGCCCAAGCGCATGCCTTTATCATCTTTCTTTCGGCGACGTGTGGACGTTGACAGGCTGAGCGGCAGACCAAGCGCCAAGAAGAGGAGGCCGGCAGAGCGTTTGAAGATTTTCTTAAACTTTGTTTATGTCGCACGTGCTTGATGTATGATGACTAGGTGTTGAGGGCTTCCTATGTGCAGATAGCATTGCTTGTACGTTCGGTTTGCACTGCTGTTAGCTTGATAAAGCTGGTCGAAGACCAAATCTGACAGCCTCATTGGAAGCCCCAAACTCTCAACCCTAAACCCTAAACCCTAAACCCTAAACCCTAAACCCTAAACCCTAAACCCTAAACCCTAAACCCTACACCCCAAACCCTAAACCCTAAAGTAACCCTAAACCCCAAACCCTATTGAGCCGCATTTGTTTTCTACTCATTGGCAAGTCTCCAGATTTGCAACGAGGCTAAGTCCCGATATCACTCGTCCTTTCTTTGCCATGATATGTTAGGGGTTTAGGGTTTAGGGTTTAGGGTTTAGGGTTGAGGGTTTAGGGTTTAGGGTTTAGGGTTTAGGGTTTAGAGTCTAGGGTTTAGTGATCTCAATACGAACCCGAAAGCAAATTATTATTCATTCTTCTAAACGCCCGAAAGCCTAAACCCTAAGCCCTAAGCCCTAAGCCCTAAACCCTAAACCCTAAACCCTAAACCCTAAACCCTAAACCCTAAACCCTAAACCCTAAACCCTAAACCCTAAACCCTAAACCCTAAACCCTAAATCCTCAACCGCGTTCCGGCCGGGGTCCCGCTCCGGTGCTTCTCTTTTCTGGCTCCTCTAACCCTGGGTTGTGGAGTACTATACTTTAACACGTTTTTTTTGGTTCTGGGTTCCGTTTATAGTACTTATACCTAAAAAGTCTATTCCCTTTTTTCCCGGGTCTACTCCAAAGTAGGGAGAACCCGTTCCGTTCCGTTGTGGGGCTGCGGAGTCTCGCGCAGGCCCCCCACCTCTAGAGAGAGAAACCCAGCCCTTCGCCTGTTGGGGACAAGTTGCACAATGCCTTTCATGATTTGAACCAAATACCCCCCCCCCCCCCCCCCAAATCATGATTTTGATTGGATTGACATACCAGTAGCATTCAGACCTGCACGATTTTGTGACGTCTGAGGATGGATAGGACTTCTCTTGCCGGGCTGCGGAGCACGAAATGGGTGTCGGGTTTCGGGTTTAGGGTTTAGGGTGTAGGGTTTTCAAACCGACGCTTAAATCGGTGAATCGTCTTTGGCCGCACTCGTTGGCACGGAATTCAAGTGTGCCAGAGATCTAAAAGCTCTCACACCCAGGCGTGTTCCACTATCATCTTTCTTCCGGCAACGTGTGAACGTTGACAGGCTGAGCGGAAGCGCCAAGAAGAGGAGGCTGGCAGAGCGTCCGAGGATGTTTTTGTGATTTAGGCCGCAGATGCTTGATGTGTGACTAGGTGTTGGGGGTTTCTTTCTTGCATGCAGCATTGCCTGGTTTCAAATTGAAATTGCACCCTGAACCCTAAACCCTAAACCCCCAACCAACCCCCAACCCTAAACCCTAAACCCTGAACCCTGAACCCTGAACCCTCAACCCTCAACCCTCAACCCTCAACCCTTCAACCCTCAACCCTCAACCCTCCACCCTAAACCCTAAACCCTCCACCCTAAACCCTAAACCCTAAACCCTAAACCCTAAACCCTAAACCCCAAACCCTAAACCCTAAACCCTAAACCCTGAACCCTAAACCCCTTACGGAGTTTCTGGTTCGAGCTGGGCAAGAAACGATCAAAGACCAAAGACCTGGCAGGCCGAACGGAAGCGCCGCGAAGAGGCGCTGCCGAGAGAGCGCCCAAAATGGGCTTTCCGAAAATCGGGGTTTAGGGTTTAGGGTTTAGGGTTTAGGGTTCAGGGTTTAGGGTTTAGGGTTCAGGGTTTAGGGTTTAGGGTTTAAGGTTTAGGGTTACCGTTTTTGGGGATCCCCTTAAGGGGATTTTAGTCTGTTTGGGGTGTAAAAGGGGTACCCCCCCCCCCCCCCCATTGTGGGAAATGCCCCACATTGCATATTTCTGAGATGATGTGTTGACAACTCTTGAGCCCATAGGACACAGTTGCAGATTTCGCCTGGCCATTGTGCTTTGGGGGGTTCGGAGTCAAGTGCGCTGAGATCTCAGCGCGCTCAGACCCAAGCGGATGGGACGCGAACAGGCTCAGCGGAAGCGCCAAGACGAGCCCCCCCTAAACCCCTAAACCCCTAAACCCTATTCCCCTATTCCCCTAAACCGTGAACCTTAAACCCAAAACCCTGAACCGACTTAGGTCGCGGATGCTTGATGTAAGATTTGGCTGCCAGACAGTATCAACCGCGCAGGATTTTGGGTTTAGGGTTTTGGGGTTTAGGAGTTTAGGGTTTAGGGTTTTGTCGGCCTGAACAGGCTGATCGGCAGCGCCATGACGAGGAGACTCCGCCGACAGAGCACTGTACAGTGCATGTGTACGTGTTGTGGAGGGGCCAAGCAGAGTTTGAGCTCCAAATCCTAAACCCCAAACCCCAAACTCCAAACCCTAAGCTTGACACCCTAAACCCTAAACCCCTAAACCCCTAAGCCCCTAAACCGTAAACCCTAAGCCCCTAAAACCGAAACCCCTAAACCCCTAAACCCCTAAACCGTGATCCCCAAACCCACCTCCCCGGCCGGCCGGCGGACCGCAGGAGCGGAGGAAAGAAGGGGAGGTGGGCAGTCGGAGCGTGCTTTCTTGTTGTAGGGTTTAGGGTTTAGGGTTTAGGGTTTAGGGTTTAGGGTCTAGGGTTTAGGGTTTAGGGTTTAGGGTTTAGGTTTAGAGTTCCAGGGGTTTAGGGTTTAGGGTTTAGGGTTTAGGGTTTAGGGTGCAGGGTTTCATTAGGGGGGAAAGGAGAGGTCGCATGTAGGGCTCAAGAGTTTGGACTTTTCGGATTGAGGGGTTCCCCAGGGCACCGCCTTGGGTTCAGGGGGTGTAAACCTGGCCACTGCTCGCTCCCGAACCCCTAAACCCCTGGCGGTTTAGGGTTTAGGGTTTAGGGTTTAGGGTTTAGGGTTCCACTCCCTACCCACACGGGGCTGTTGGGGCGTGCTGCTTCTTCTAAGTAGGGAGTTGTGGGCCTGGCCTTTAACTTAACCCCTGCGCCGCAAACCCTCGCCCGCAGACTCCAGATCAACCCTAAACTCTAAACCCTAAACCCTAAACCCTAAACCTAAACCCTAAACTCTCAACCCTAAACCCCAAACCCTAAACCCTAAGCCCCTTGCAGCTCGACCCTGAGGCCCTCCGCAAGTTGCAGTGGGACGCCGGGGCGCTTCAGATCAGACGGGCTCAGGGTTTAGGGTTTAGGGTTTAGGCTTTAGGGTTTAGGGTTTAGGGTTTAGGGTTTGGGGCTTAGGGTTTAGGATTTTGAATGTGCTTGGGCCACTTTGTTGTTACTGTTGTGGTGAATGAAGTGCTTAGGGTTCAGGGCTCAGGGTTTAGGGTTTCGGGGTTTAGGGTTCGGGGTTCAAGGTTTAGGGTCTAGGGTTTAGGGGTTAGGGTTTGGGTTTAGGGCTATTTTGTTCATCCAGCTTTTTCTGGCTTCATGGGCATCTAGGTGGGGCCCTCGAAATTCTGTAGCCCTTGTCCCGGACCATCGACGCCCTAAACCCTCGACCCTCAACCCTACACGTATACCCTACAAATCCCAAACCCTAGACCCTCAGCCCAAAAAACCCCTAAAAACCCGATGCCCTCAAAGCCCTAGAAACCCTAAGAGCCCGTTGGGGTCTGTGGGCTTTAGGCGTAAGAGAGTTTCGCCATGACCCTCAGAACCCCTAAGAAGAGCGGATTCGAGCCGACAAATGCTGCCAAGACCCGGAAGAAGCACGCAGATGAGAAGGCGACTGCAAAGGTGAAGGCCTTCGCCCCTTTGGGGTTTGGGGTTTAGGGTTTAGGGTTTAGGGTTTAGGGTAGGGGGTTTATCTTAAGGGTAGTTACGTGGCCCCTTAGTATGGGCCCTCCTGTATACCCTATACAAAGTAAGGGCCCATACATCAGAACCCTTTGAGGTTAGGGACCATATAAAGGGCCCATGAACTACCCTTAGAATCTTGAGGGTTTTCGTTTTTGTTTGTTTTTGGCTTTTCGGGCTTCGTTCGGGCCTTAGGGTTTATGTCTCTATAGCGAAATAGTCCGAGACGCGAACCCCGCAACAACGAGCCACAAAACCTTGAAACCCTCTTCAATCCGAATGTGAAACGCCATCGAGAACCCTACCGCCACGGACCCTAGCCCCTCTCTCACTCAAGCCCTCAACCCTAAACCCCAAACCCCCAGATTCCCTCTAAGCCTTGGGGGTCTAGACCCTAAACCAGTTGGCTTTGAGGGTCAAGGACTCCCCAAAATGGAAGGTTCCTGGGAACATCATCTACATAGATAGCGTGAGATCGCTGACTAGCGCAGAGCAGGTGTCGCGGGGGGCGCGTGGGAGGCCCACATTGTGTATAGGGGGCGTAGGGTGTAGGGGTCCACAGCGTTCCATGGGTTTAGGGTTTAGGGTTGAGGGTTTAGGGTTTAGGGTTCAGGGTTTAGGTTTAGCGTTTAGAGTTCATTCCATGGGGGGGGGGGGGGGGGCGTGGAAAGTTTAAGGGGCCCAATGAGGGGCCTGTAGAAGGTCCGCAACCTTCAACCCCATGGGTTGTTTGGGATTTAGGGTTTAGGGTTTAGGGTTTAGGGTTTAGGGTTTTGGTGTTTATTTGTGGTTCCGGGTTTATCAACCATCCTGAGTTCGAAGTTCCCTGAAACCCTCAATCGGCCTTCGTCCAAGAACAGCCCTGCAACCCTGAGTCGGTCTTAGACCCCAACCTCCCCCCCCCCACCCCAAGAAGAAATTGTTTAGGGTTTAGGGTTTAGGGTTTAGGGTTTAGGGTTTAGGGTTTAGGGATTAGCAGAGTCCATCCACGAAGCCCCGAAGCTTGCATTCTGGCAGAATCAAGAGATGATCCTCAACGGCGCCTTCGAACACAGGCAGGAGCATGAGGCAAAGTTGCTGGGATGGGGGGCAGGGTGTGGGGCTCTCCACAACCCTAAACCCTAAACCAACACCCTAAGCCCTAAACCCTAAACCCTAAACAAGAAAACCCTAAACCCTAAACCCTTAACCCTCAACCCTGAACCCTACACCCTAAACCCTAAACCCTAAACCCTAAGTTATATCATAGCACAAGCCAAGGAACCATTGTGATCATCTACCCTACGCACCCGAAGCCTGCCCAAGCCTCGAAACCCTACTAGGGTATATGGACCACCCTAAGTTGCCGGGTTTAGGGTTTAGGGTTTAGGGTTTAGGGTTTAGGGCCGGTTAGCGCTCAACCTTCAAAAGGGCGTTGATCTCTTACGCCCATCAGGCTTTCGTCGGACCAGAACCCCCCCCCCCCCCCCCAGTGCCCAACCCTAAAGCAGCTTGGTTTAGGGTTTAGGTTTGGTTTTTCGGGTTTCGGGTTTAGGGTTTAGGGTGAGCCGCACGCCCCCACTCTTTCAAGTTTCATCTTCGGGTCTCGGGCTTATAGGGCTTCTGGCCTTCCTGCCTGGCAAGCACAGGAGCACAGGCAGCTCGTGCGGCTGTGGCTATTTCCCAAAATAGGAGCACCCCTTTTCTACCCCAAATAGAAAGAAAATCTCTTAAAGGGATCCCCCTAGAAGGATCTATACCCCCCCCCCCCCGATTTTCGGAAACCCCCATGTCAGTTCGCACCGAGGAATTTTGTGCCCTGAGCCCTGCAAACCTCAAATTTTCATGGCTCGTTTGCACACATCCGATGTTGCTTCGGCACGACGCAGAGGCCAAGAAGAACAAGGAAGGCCAGAAAAAGAAGAAGAAGCTCGGCCTTTCCTTGAGCAGACTTCCGATGCTTCGTTGGCTATTTCTGTTTGGCTTAGGGACCCGCGAACAGCACCTGTAAGGCCTTCGCCCTAAGCCCCAAACCGCGGTTGTCCACGAGCAGCTAAGGAACCCTAAACCCTAAACCCTAAACCCTAAACCCTAAGCCCTAAGCCCTAAACCCTAAACCCTCAACCCCAAACCCTAAACCCTAAACCCTAAACCCTAAACCCCAAACCCTAAACCCGAAACCCGAAACCCTAAACCCTAAACCCTAAACCCTAAACCCTAAACCCTAAACCCCTAAACCCCTAAACCCTAAACCCTAAACCCTAAACTAAGGAAGCAGGCTGAGATGAAGCAAGAGCCTGGCGATGCACCGGCTCGTGAAGCCAAGCCGGCTCAGGAGAGCGTTCGGGAATCAGCGAAGAAGGCGCCAACGCAGGCGCCGTCCCGTGAGCCATGGAGCCTTGGGTTTAGGGTTTAGGGTTTAGGGTTTAGGGTTTAGGGTTTAGGGTTTAGGGTTTAGGGTTTAGGGTTTAGGGCCCCGAAAACACCCTAAACCCCCCAAACCCTAAACTCTATTTCCACCCACCCTAAACCCTATTCCCACCCTATTCCCAAGCCATAAGCCCTAAAAGGCCTGGACCCCAGAGCAAGAAGGTCGAGCGGCGATGTAAAGGAGTTCATTTAGGGGTTTAGGGTTTAGGGTGCAGGGTTTAGGGTTTTAGGGGTTCAGGGTTGAGGTTTGTCCAGGGCTCGGGGACGGAGGTATCCTTGGTCGCTCCTTTTTTGAGGGAGGTCCCATCCCCTTATGGGTTTCCAACAATTCGGGGTCCCTCTCAAAGATCCCCTCCGCTTTCCTGCCCCCCTCCTCTCCATGAAGCCTTTGGGATGGAAATCATTCCCGGAGAGGGAGAGGGTAGGATCGGGCCAGGAAAAGTATGTTCCGTGCAGCCTTTGCCTTATACCCTCAGTTGCTACCCGGCCTGGGTCCTTTGGAGAGTGGTGGAGTTCAGCCCCTACGGCTGTGGCTTGCTTCAGGACCACTGGAGTGGTGCCTTATGTACACGGGGGAACGATCCTCTCAAGAAGAGAATGCCCTAAAGCCGAGTACCAAATCCTGTGGTGGTGTTTTGCATGGGGGGCGTGGGGGGGGGGTTACGCCCCCACAGCCAAAAATCGCACCACCTGTAAGGTAATTACCCCCTAGTGAGGCCCCTGCCTGATGGTGGGAAAACAGGGCGATGGTGGCCTGGGAAAAGTAACTTCGCACCAAATGTGCCTTCACGAGACAGGCCGCCGCCCCCCCCCCCCCCCTCCCCCCACAACCCTGGGTGTGGCGCCATTTCCACATGGCATTTACGTACTGCCACTGCCAGGCGAGACGTCCCACCCTCAACCCTATACCCTACACTCGACACCCTAAACCCTAGGCCCTAAACCCTCAACCCTCAACCCTCAACCCTAAACCCTAAACCCTAAACCCTAAACCCTAAACCCAGACCAAGCTCCGCCCTCTCCCAGCATCTCCTGGCAAGATACTGGAGCAGACGGTACAGAAGGCAGCCCTTGCTGATCTGAAAGGTAAGCTGGACGCGAAGAAGGCACGCGGAAGGGTTTAGGAGTTCAAGTTTCATCCGTTGTTAGATGTTTTGGGTTTTGGGTACAAAGGGTTTAGGGTTTAGGGTTTAGGGTTTAGGGTTTAGGGTTTAGGGTTTAGGGTTTAGGGTTTCGCGTTTAGGGTTTAGGGTTTAGCTAGCCTCCTCACGCACCCAAACATGACAATGAGGGAGGATTTGGGTTTAGGGTTTGGAGTTTCGGGTTTAGGGTTTTGGGTTTCGGGTTTAGGGTTTAGGGTTGAGGGTTTCGGGTTAAGGGTTTAGGGTTTGTTGAGGGACTGTTTGACCCAGGGTTCGCGTTTATTTTGGGGTGTAGGAGCTTAGGGCTTATGACTCTGGGAGTTGGGGAGTTTGGGGGTTTAGGGGAGTTTAGGACCTTTAGGAGTTTTGGGCTTCGTGTTTAGGAGTTTGGAATTTCAGGGTTTGGGAGATTAGGGCTTGGAGTTTCGGGGCTTGAAAAGGGGGGTGGAGGGGGTTGGGGTTCCCTAGACTCCTAGACCCTAAACCCGAAACCCGAAACCCTAAACCCTAAACCCTAAACTCTAAACCCTGAAGCCTGAACCCTGAACCCTGAACCGAAACCCGAAACCCCAAACCCTAACGGATTCGAGGCGGGGAAACCAAGCAGTCTCAATGCAAGCCTCTGACGCCCACGTGGTCCGAGGTGAATATTGAGACGCGTGTTGTATAAGTACCGGTGAGTAGTCCTTTCCGGGTGCCGCCGCAGTGCTCTCAACCCGAAACCAGCCCTAAGCCCTAAACCCAAAGAACCCTAAAGCCTAAACCCTAAACTCTAAACCCTAAACCCTAAACCCTAAACCCTAAGCCCTAAACCCAAAGAACCCTAAAGCACAAAGCCCCTAACTTCTAAAACAAGCTGTGGTGTGGTCAGCTGCATAGTGCATGGCGCGAGCTTACACATGTCCCTAGATCAACCTCAGCCTCTTGGCCGAAACTTCTCCCGACCTTGTATCATTGAAGAGCCCCAAACCGTAGACCCTCCGCCCTAAGCCCAAGTTCCTCTACAAGCCTTAGCCCGAAGCCCGAAGCCCGAAGCCCGAAGCCCTGAGCCCTGAGATTTAAATGGGACCCGAACCCCAGTTTTCGAAGGCCGAGAGCAAGAAGAAGGCGAAGGGGAAGGCCATGGGCAGCCTTGGGGGGAGTCCACTTTGCGGTTTTAGGGGTTTTTAAGGGTTTTTAAGGGTGGTAGAGGGTTTTGGAGGGTTTTAGAGGGTTTTTAGGGGGTTTTAGAGGGTTTCGGAGGGTTTTAGAGGGTTTTAGAGGGCTTTAGGGTTTAGGGAAACAAGAGTTTAGGGTTTTAGGGTTTGGGACAGTATGTGCAGTTGTGTACAGAGGCCAAACCCTAAATCCTATGCCCTAAACCATAAATCCTAACCCACGACTGATGGGCCCTCAGCTTCAAGCAAGCCCCTTTCCGCCTCAGCCCGCTAAACGAAGCCCTAGGGTTTAGGGTTTATGGTTTAGGGTTTAGGGTTGAGGGTCCTGGACCCCCGAAACTTTCATACCGGCAGCCTCAGCGCGCCGGAACGCGAGGCTTCGCAGCCAAAGCAGCCAGACGACCAAGCCTCCGCGCTGCGTTTAATTTCGGGGTTGGAATACTGGGTTCTCGAGTACTCTACTTTAATACTTATTTTTGGTTCTGGGTTCCTATTCTAGCTACTTGTACCCAAAAAGCATATGCTTTCTTCCAGGGTCTACTCCAAGGTAGGGAACACTACTAGTATTCCCTTATGGTCCCTTTGTAGTTATACAAACGATATTCTACTCATTAAGGCCCCTATGTTGGGGCTTTTAGGGGCTTTCGGAGTTTTGAGGGCTTTTTGGTTTGTTTTTGTTTAGGGCTTTGGGGTCTGGGGTTTTGAGGGCTTGTGGGTTGCTTGGAGGGTTTTTTTAGGGCTGTTTTGCGGGTTTATCTCCGGTTTTGGAGGTGTTTGGGGGTTTGGGGGGGCTTCGGGTTGACACGGGGGCTTTACGTAGGGTTTATCTGACAGTATAGGGCTTCGAAATCGATGTCTCAAGGCTTGCTTTTGCAGGGTTTACCAGGGTTCTTCAGGGCCTATATGATCTCTTCTCTGAATTCCGGTCCCTTTCTGGGGTCCTTATGTTAAGGGCTTAGGGTTTAGGGTTTAGGTTTCGGGTTTAGGGTGCCCCAGAAGGCACCATAATTTAGAGAAGTGACCATATAGAAAGGCCTAGGAAGTTGCATGAAGCCCTAGACCCTATAGACCCCAAAGTTTAGGGTTTAGGGTTTAAGTAAACCCTAGACCCCAGAAAAGCCCACAAGCCTTTGGAACTTGCCGGATTGGCCGGCCACAGGAACTTCTGGGTGACATAGTTGGGGTTAGGGTTAGGCCCTAGACAAGCTCCCCCAAGAGCCCTGAACCCCTAAACCCCCCTATCACCCCCGAACCCCTACAAGGGGGTTCAGGGTTTAGGGTTTAGGGTCCTAGACCCCTAAACCGTCAGACTGCAACCTCAGCGCGCCGGAACGCGAGGCCTCACAGCCAAAGCAGCCGGCCAAAGATGCCTCCGAGCAGCGTTTGGGGTTTTTAGGGGTTTTGGGGGCTTTGGGGCTTTTGGGGCCTTGTACGGGGGTTTACCTAGGGTTCACAGGATTTGTTGTTTCATACGGGTCTCGTAAGGTAAATGAATGTCTAGAGGTTTGCTTATAGGCTAATAGTCCTTAATCGGGATTTTAGCACCCCCCACTATAATCCCGTTTACGAACGTTAGTATAAGAGGTAACATCCCAAATTATAATCCCTAAACCCTAAACCCTAAACCCTAAACCCTGAACCCTAAACCCTAAACCCTAAGCCCTAAACCCTAAACCCTAAACCCTAAACCCTAAACCCTAAACCCTAAACCCTAAACCCTAAACCCTAAACCCTAAACTGAAGATCGGCCCCCCTTCAGGCAAGGGGCCGGTCGCAGCAGGCGCCTGCGGACAGTAGGGGAAGGCAGGAAGGCGAGCAGTAGGTCCTTGGACCGGAAGGTCCACGTGGCAATCGAAAAGGCCACTCCCGTTAATCAATATAATGATAGCCCTAAACCCAGGGCCCTTGGATGCCGAGGGGGCTTGCCATCCTTTTGAAATTTGGGTCGGGGCTTAAATTTAGGGGTCCCCCGCCAGAGCACCCCCACCAAAGCACCCCCGCCAGAGCACCCCCGCCAGAGCATCCCGCCAGTTCAGTTGGGATTTAGATTTTTTTTGGAAAACGGAGGTTCACCCAAAACCATCGTTTTTCAATATTAAAAAATCGCATTTTTACTACGGGTCCGGCCAAATCCTGGGCCAGGGCCTTTAGAGTTTAGGATTCAGGGCCTTTAGGGTTTAGGATTCAGGGCCTTGAAGGTTTAGGATTGAGGGCCTTTAGGGTTTAGGATTTAGGATTCAGGGCCTTTAGGGTTTAGGGTTCAAGGCCTTTAGAGTTTAGGATTCAGGGGCTTTAGGGTTTAGGGTTTAGGGCCTTCAGGGTTTAGGGTTCAAGGCCTTCGCCCCGTAAAGGGCCTTACGGCCCGCAAGGGGCTTTGAGGCTTGTAACGGTCATTCGTAGGGAAGCCCCCCCCCCCCCCCCCCCCCCCGATTCCAGGGCATTCCAAAATTAAGGATTTGGACCCTAAATTAAGGGTTGGAACGGTCATTCGTAGGGAAGCCCCTCCCCCCCCCCGATTCCAGGGCATTCCAAAATTAAGGATTTGGACCCTAAATTAAGGGTTGTGGCCTGAAATGTGCTCCCCCCTTGCTAGGGGGGTTGGGGGGTAGATATGACCCTAAACCCGGCCAAGGTTTGTAATTTGGGTTGGGAGGGTGGGACTTCGGCTACTGCGCCGACCCCCCTTCCACTTTATGGGGGGGTCTAGGCGCACTAGCATGGCAAACCCTAAACCCTAAACCCTAAACCCTAAACCCTAAACCCAAAACCCCAAACCCTAAACCCCAAACCCTAAGGCCCTAAGCCCTAAACCCCAAACCCTAAACCCTAAACCCTAAACCCTAAGCCCTAAGCCCTAAGCCCTAAGCCCTAAACCCTAAACCCTGAACCCTAAACCCTAAACCCTAAACCCTAAACCCTAAAGCCTAAACCCTAAACCCTAAACCCTAAACCCTAAGCCCTAAACCCTAAACCCTAAACCCTGAACCCTAAACCCTAAACCCTAAGTCCAAGAAGACGTTGGACCAGACTCAGACCAACACGTGAGGGTGGACGCGAGCCAGCGCTTCCAGCGTGAACGGGTGGAGCTCCAGCTTGGGTTTAGGGTGTCGGGTTTAGGGTTTAGGGTTTAGGGTTAGTACATCGACGAGTGGCTCGAGGGTTTCTTTTTCTCTGAGCGGAAGAGGCGGCATTGCCTGGTTTGCGAACTCTTTCGCCTTGTAGTTGGCGGGCTGGAGCGAACAGGCCCTAAACCCCTAAACGTTCCCATAACTCTAAACATGACTCTAACACCCCTATACCCAAAAACCTGGGCCACCAAAACCCCTAAACCCCGAACCCCCCTCAAGCCCCTCAGACCCTAAAACCCCAGCCCCTAAACCACCATAGCGCACCGGGACGCGAGGCCTCACAGCCAAAGCAGCCGGCCAAAGAGGCCTCCGAGCGGCGCTTTGGGTTTTGGGGGGCTTTTGGGCTTTTCAGGTTTTTTTTTGTGTACCTTCTTTCAACGGTTTTAGGGTTTGCAAAGGCTTTAAAGGATTGAGGCTGTCAGCGTAGGGCTTTTTGGGGGCAGATACATGTCCAAAGGCTAAATACATGCCGAAAGCTTTGCTTATACGCTTATAGGTTTCCCAGAAAGGCCTAGATGAAGGTTAATGAAGGCCTGAACGGCGAACCCCACAAAAGATGATAAAGACTTCAGAAACCCATGAAAGCTTCTCGAGTAGTTGAGGCTAGGGCTTCTGGTTGTCTAGGGTTGAGGGTTTAGGGCTTAGGGTTCAGGGTTTCCTTAAATTCCCCTTTCAAAAGGTTGCAACAACCCCTACAACCCCTAAATCCCTCAACTAAACCCTAAACCCTAAACCCTAAACCCTAAACCCTAAACCCTAAACCCTAAACCCTAAACCCTAAACCCTAAACCCTAAACCCTAAACCCTAAACCCTAAACCCTAAACCCTAAACCCTAACCCGAAACCCTAAACCCTAAACCCTAAACCCTAAACCCTAAACCCTAAACCCTAAACCCTAAACCCTAAACCCTAAACCCTAAACCCTAAACCCTAAACCCTAAACCCTAAACCCTAAACCCTAAACCCTAAACCCTAAAACCCTCAACATGATGATCCCGAAACCCCATGAGGCTCCCAAGAAGAAGCCAGCGCAGGCTTCAAAGGCCGGTGGGGGGTTACCAGAGCACAGCCTCGTAATTAGTAGGACTGGTTGAGGGTTTTAGGTTTAGGGTTTGGGGTTTAGGCTTTAGGGTCTAGGGTTTAGGGTTTAGGGGGGGTGTGGCCTACGGTTAGGGTCTGGAGGACTTTAGGGTTTTGGGCTTTAGGGTTGAAGGAGGAGGGGGCGCTGAGTCGTGTGAAGGGTTCAGGGCTCTGCTCCATGTACCCCTAAACCCTAAACCCTAAACCCTAAACCCTAAACCCTAAACCCTAACCCCCTAAACCCCTAAACCCCTAAACCCCTAAACCCCTAAACCCCTAAACCCCTAAACCCTAAACCCTAAACCCCTAAACCCCTAAACCCCTAAACCCCTAAACCCCTAAACCCCTAAACCCCTAAACCCCTAAACCCCTAAACCCCTAAACCCCTAAACCCTAAACCCTAAACCCAAACCCCCCCCAAAAACCCCAAACCCAAACCCTAAACCCTAAACCCTAAACCCTAAACCCTAAACCCTAAACCCTAAACCCTAAACCCTAAACCCTAAACCCTAAACCCTAAACCCTTTTAGGGTTTGGAGCCAGGGTACCCTGATCCCCTTTTGCTTAGGTTTAGGGTTTTGGATTTAGGGTTTAGGGCTTAGGTGCCCTTGCAAGCGCCTTTAAACCAAACACAGGCACCCTTCTTATTCCTCGGTGGCTCCTGGGTCTAGATAAGCCCCCGACCCCTAAACGGCGATTTTGATAAACACGTCACCCAGCACCTGCCAACCAAATAGGTGATGGGGTTTGGGTAGTTTCATTGTTGTGATGTCTCATAGTGTGCGCCAACTCATCCTAGAAATCTTTCCAACCTAAACCCTAACTGCAAACCCTAAACCCTAAACCCTAAACCCTAAACCCTAAACCCTAAACCCTAAACCCTAAACCCTAAACCCTAAACCCTAAACCCTAAACACTAAACCCCCTAAACCCCCTAAACCCTAAACCCTAAACCCTAAACCCTAAACCCTAAACCCTAAACCCTAAACCCTAAACCCTAACCCTAAACCCTAAACCCTAAACCCTAAACCCTAAACCCTAAACCCTAAACCCTAAACCCTAAACCCTAAACCCTAAACCCTAAACCCTAAACCCTAAGCCCTAAACCCTAAACCCTAAGCCCTAAACCCCAAACCGCCTAAAGGCCCAAGAGTACAAGCCCCTGAAGGGCCCCCCCCCCCCCCCCCCAAGGCCCCTGGAGGACGGGACGCCCTTGGGCTCCAACTTTTCTCGACGGGCCTGCTCGCAACCCTAATTTAGGATTTAGGGTTTAGGGTTTAGGGTTTAGGGCTTAGGGTTACCCGAAACCCCAAACCCTAAACCCCTGACCCGCATGACCTGGTTGGACAGGGGTCCTCTTCGAGCACTTCGGCCATCGCCTTAGTCATCCACCAAGGGTTTAGGTGTTCAGCTCAGCCCCAAACATTTGTTTTTTGGTTAGGGTTTAGGGTTTAGAGTTTACGGTTTAGGGTGTAGGGTCAGAGTGACCTAGGGAGAGGATCTAGACCCTAAACCTTAAAAACTCCCTGAGCCCTAAACCCTAGAAAGCCCAGAGCCGTAACCCTTACACCCACACCCAACTTGCCCCAAAAGTGCCTCTTTGCAGGGCCTCACGAGAAGTTCGATGACTTGGGGCTTTACACAAACCCTAAACCCTAAACCCTAAACCCTAAACCCTAAACCCTAAACCCTAAACCCTAAACCCTAAACCCTAAACCCTAAACCCTAAACCCTAAACCCTACACCCTAAACCCTATACCCCAAGCATAGATAATGGAACTTTGAAGCCGACGAAGAAGCCACACCCCCTGAACCTCCAAACCTCCAAGTCCTTTCACTTAGCAGACCAGTGGTACCCTCTACTCTTGTTTTGGTTCTGGGTTCCCTGATAAGCTAACCAACCCCCAGGTAAGGTGGCTACTGCGCTGCCAAGAGACAAGAAGCCATGAAGTCCTTGAAGGGGATTTAGGGTTTGGGCTGTGGGGTTCAGGTTCTGGAGTTGAGGGCTTAGGGTTTCGGGGAGAGAGATATATATATATATAAATGAATATAAATAAACAAATATATATATATATATATATATATTATATTGAATATGTAGCAAGAAAGGATTTAGGGAGAAAGCAAGAGCAGCTGCGGAATTCCCGTCACCCAGGATGAGAGCGATTCTTCCAAGCAAAGGCCCAGTGAGAAGAGGGTCCATGGGGCCAGAGGGTTTAGGGTTTAGGGTTTTGGGTTTAGGGTTTAGGGTTTAGGGTTAGGTTTAGGGTGTAGGGTAAGGGCGCAAAGGTTTATCAGGGCATTGATCAGGACCTCCTGGGTTTGAGGTTCGCGCTTAAGGTGTCAACCCTAAACTCCAAGCCCTAAGCCCTAAGCCCTAAACCCTAAACCCTCAATCCTGAACCCTAAACCCTAAACCCTAAACCCCCTGAAACCCTAAACCCTTTGGGCAGGGCTTAGTGGGGTTCAGGGGACACAGGCCATGGTGGCAGAGGCGGCCTTGTGCCTATAAGCCCTATATGCCCTCTATGCTCTGTGTGCTCTACATACCCTTTTCGACCCTATGTAGCCTACAGGGTTTAGGGTTTAGGTTTTAGGATTTAGGGGTTTAGGGGTTTAGGGGTTTAGGGGTTTAGGGTTTAGGGCTTGGAGTTTAGGGATTAGGGTATATGCCCTATACACCCGATAATACCCTGTATGCCCTATGCACTACATGCCCTGGGATGTCCCCCTTGTACCAACAGTCCTGAATAGGGATTATAGTGAACCCTATGATGAACCCTTTTAGGGTTTAGGGTTTACGGTTTAGGGTTTTAGGGTTTAGGGTTAGGGTTTAGGGTTTAGGGTTTCGAGGTCTTCCCAATTCCTCGCGCTTGCCATGCTACAGCTTGAGCGCAGCTTCAAGGTTTGTTTAGGGTTTAGGGTTCCGAGGTTTGAGAAGCCCTGTGCAGGTCCCTAAACCCTAAACCCCAAACCCTAAACCCCAAACCCTAAACCCCAAACCCCAAACCCCAAACCCCAAACCCTAAACCCTAAACCCCAAACTCTCTCAGCAAGAAACCCGGCGCTTCTCCCGGACAGCATATGGACCTTTCCGAGTTCCGAAGCTCAGGTAAGGCCTGGGCTCCAGGGTTTAGGGTTTGGGGTTTAGGGTTTAAGGTTTAGGGTTAGGCTTATGACCTAGGGCTTCTCTTAAAACGAACACACCTGTGAGCCGGAGTATGGGCTCTTTCGGCAGGAAAGCTGCTGCGGACGCTGCCATCAAGATCACGAAGGCAGTGGAGACGGCCATGTAGGGTTTAGGGTTTAGGGTTTAGGGTTTAGGGTTTAGGGTGTAGGGTTTAGGGTTTAGGGTTTAGGGTTTAGGTTTAGGGCTTAGGGCTTAGGGCTTAGGGCTTAGGGCTTAGGGTTTAGTGTTTAGGGTTTGTGGTTTGTGTTTGTGGCGGACGGCACCCTAGAACCCCAAACCCACAGCCAGGGGTAAAATCATGTCCTTCTAGCCCCCCGGACGAAACACCCCTCGGTTGATTTGTACCCAAAGAGCTGAACCCTAAGGCCCACGAGTTTGGGGGTTCGGGTTTTCAAGAGCTAGTGAGTTTTCAAGAGCTACTGGGCCGAAATCGCAGTTTACAGTCGGGTTTAGGGGTTGGCCCTGCCAGCCCTTGCAACAATAGCCCGAGGCGGGAATTTGGAGTCAGGTGCACAGATTTGCGACCCCCCCAAACCCTAAATCCTAAACCCTAAAACCCTAAACCTCTAAACCCTAGACACTAAACCTCAAACCTTCAACCATAAACCCTCCAACACTCCCAACCCCCCCCAAAAAACAAATATAGCAATAATAATAATAATAAAAATAATAAACGAAAGAAAAATAAAAATAATAGTAATAGTAATAGTAATAGTAATAGTAATAGTAATAGTAATAGTAATAGTAATAGTAATAGTAATAGTATTAGTAATAGTAGTAGTAATAGTAATAGTACTAGTACTAGTAATAGGAATAGTAATAGTAATAGTAATAGTAATAGTAAAAATTTCTAATCATAATCATAATAATAGTAATAATAATGATAATAATAATAATGATAATAATAATCATAAAAGAAATTCCAACGTTCCATGAGACAGCCGATCTGCTTTCCGTCACTGAAGGATCCCGTCCAGCGGGTCGCGGGGGAGCCCGGGGGGTTTTGGAGGCTTTAGGGCTTGAGGGTTTTTAGGGTTGTAGGGTTTAGGGTTTTAGGGTTTAGGGTTTCAGGGTTGGGGTGAGGATTGTAGGGTTTAGGGTTTGGGTTTTAGGGTGAAGTTCGTCCGTATAGAGTACGTAGTCAGGGCTTAGAAGTATAGATGGTCGGTTTGGTCTCGTGGCAAGGGATGAAGGCTCGTACCCCTAAGGTTGTACCCCTAAAGGTTCCCCTGAATATACTCCTAATGTGGCCCTTATATTCCCCCTTCGGGTCCAATTGTAGGCTTCACATAATCCCGAAGTACGGCCCCTTGTGTCAAGCTTTCAGAGCGCACCCAACCACCCTAAGCCCCACAAGCCGAAGCGCCAAACCCCGAAAAAGCCTCACAATCCTACACCCCAAACCCTAATCTCTAAACCTTAAACCCTAAACCCTAAACCCTAAACCCTAAACCCCAAACCCTAAACCCTAAACCCTACACCCTAGACCCCAAACCCTAATCTCTAAACCTGCAGGGGCGCGCGAAGGCAAAGTCACCTGCCGCTGGGCTTCGGATTTGGGGATAATTTAGGGTATTGCTCTATCAGGTTCTGTCGGGTTCGAAAACCCTAAGCCCTAAACCCTAAACACCCCAACCTCCAAAGGTGTGGTTGGGGCTTTTGGGCTCATGGTTTGGTCAAAAATCTTTGGAGGCTTAGGGTTTAGGGTTTAGGATTTAGGGTTTAGGATTTAGGGTTTAGGGTTTTAGGGTTTAGGGTTCCCGGGGGTATATGACTGTCTTCCCCAACTGCCCCACCTGTGCCGCCTTGTTGTTGGCTATCTCAATTTACGGTTTTAGCGTTTTTGAAGACTTCTTGCATGATTTCTGTCAATTACATGTCTGTTTACATTCTGTTGCTTTCTGACGCATTTTGTGCATGCTAGCACATCTAGGCAGGGCAATCAAAGAAACATCTACTGCTGCGGTCTAGGTAGAGTTTAAACTTTACGCACTTCTCCTCATGTGCATCTCGGCACATCTCTCAGGAAGCAGTGTGTGCCAGCGGCCAACGAGGGGAGTATCACGTCCAGGGAAGGTACCCTTTTTTGGGTTCCTTTAAGAGGATTATGTTGTATAAGGGGTACCCCTATTTTCGAAAATCCCCAGAGTGTGGGCATGGGCCAGGGCGAGGTGAGGAGTTGTGCATGGTGCAGAAGTTGAGTTGTGACAGATGTGTGTGAGAGCCTTGTAGTATATCTGGTGAGGTGTTGGTGCAAGGGCCATGCAGGTGTATGTATGGTGTTCCGAACCTGTCACCCAAGCTCTCTTCACAACTTCACCTCTTCAGCCTCTCCTCGGTCGGAGAAGGGAAGCCTTCTTCCGTAAAAGCTCTCCATGTTTAACTTTCAATCCTTCAGTCCTACATCCTTTTCACCTGAACACCTTTTCTGCAGAATTCTTCTGTGTAGAAGCTCTGCCCCTTGTGGAAATCAAAACGCCCTCCGGGGAGCAGTACGTCAGGCCTCCCTAAGCACTAAACCCTCGCCCTGATTTTACACATCCCTTTCCCCTTCAAATTGGGACCTTCTAAGTACACTCATCATGCACGAGGAACTGTTGGAGGACCTAGCAGGTATAATGACATTAAGGACATCCGGAGCGCCCAAAAAGGGACTGCACTGTCTAGTCTCATAGTATAAGGATAAACCGTAAGGCCCAATCCCTAAACCCTAAACCCTAAACCCTAAACCCGAAACCCTAAACCCTAAACCCTAAACCCTAAACCCCTAAACCCCTAAACCTTGTTCGAATATGGAAACTGAGCTACCAAGGAGAGTATAGTGATAGCAAGTTTGCCATTTCTGAGGCGCGCCGGCATGACAGAAGGTCCCGGTCGGCCAGACTCCCAGATGCTGCCATGAGGGTTTAGGGTTTGGGGTTTGGGGTTTAGGGTTTAGGGTTTAGGGCTTCGGGTTTAGGGTTTAGGGTTTAGGGTTTAGGGTTTAGGGTTAAGGGTTTAGGGTTTAGGGTTTGGGTTTTGGGTTGCCAGGACCATCATGGCCCTAAACCCATAAAACCCCGAACCCTAAACCCTAAACCACAAACCCTGCAAGGTTCGAGATTGGACAGGGGGCTAAGAGCAGTTGAGGTTGGGCTGGGGTTGTGTAGACGCGAGGTTCATGTGGAGGTCCTAAACCCTAAACCCTGAACCCTAAACCCTAAGCCCTAAACCCTAAACCCTAAACCCTAAACCCTCAACCCTAAACCCTATCCCTAAACCCTAAACCCATGTGGTCATCTCTCAAAATCATGGTCTCTCTTTGGGTACCCTACTGACTTGGGGCCACCTTATGACAGTAAACCAACAAGTTTTTAGGGTTTAGGGTCTAGGGTTTGGGGTTTAGGTTTTAGGGTTTAGGGGCCCTACATTCGAGAACCCCCCCCCATATGTTGTGCCACTCGGTCAATGTGGGCGGCTAAGCTTGTGCAATCTTGCAGGGACATACTTATGCACCCCCTAAACCCTCAGCCCTCAGCCCTCAGCCCTCAGCCCTCAGCCCTCAGCCCTCAGCCCTCAGCCCTCAACCCTCAACCCTCAACCCAAAACCCTCAACCCTCAACCCTCAACCCTCAACCCTCAATTCGAGTTCGGCTCTCAGTGAACTCTAAACCCTAAACTCCCCAACGTGGGAAGCCCAGGAACGTCACAAGGGCAGGCGGGGCCGCTCCAGCTCTGCCCGGGACCCCAAACCCCAAACCCCTAAACCCTAAACCCTAAACCCTGAACCCTAAACCCTAAACCCTAGGCCCAATAAGCATTGCAGGCTTGAAGCCAGAGTGTCGGGTTGTTCTGGGGGGTTTAGGGTTTCGCGTTTCAGGTGTAGGGTTTAGCGTTTTAAGGTTTAGGGCTTAGTGTTTTAAGGTTTAGGGGGTACTTCTTTTCTTTTTTTGGGGGGGAGGAGGTGGGGGGGGGGGGGGGGTGAAGTTTGAGCTTTGCGAGGGTTTAGGGTCTGGAAGATGTTCTTGTGCAGGGTTGGCAATTTTGAGAGCGACAGTTGCTGAGAATGGTTACCAGTACCTAGGAGACTACTCCGAAGCTTAAGGGTTTTGGGTGCCTAAACCCTAAACCCTAAACCCTAAACCCTAAACCCCTAACCCCTAAACCCTAAACCCTAAACCCTAAACCCTAAACCCTAAACCCTAAACCCTAAACCCTAAACCCCTAAACCCCTAAACCCCTAAACCCTAAACCCTAAACCCTAAACCCCTAAACCCCTAAACCCTAAACCCTAAACCCTAAACCGAGCTTTTAGGCTTCACGTCGCGTCTGGCCAGGTTGGAGGCTATCGGGTCTGGAGATTCCTGCATGGGCTACGTAGTATACCCTACCCTAAACCCTAAACCCTAAACCCCAAACCCCAAACCCTAAACCGTAAACCGTAAACCCTAAACCAAAGGCCCTTTATGGGGTTGGTCAGGTGGACTATAAGGCCCAATAGCCCATGCTGGTTGAGGGAGGGTTCGGGCCCCCCTCCCATTTCCCTAGCTGAGCATCAGAATCTTGCGGCTCACTGGGTGCACTTCGGCCCTAAACACCAGACCCTAAACCCTACACTCCAAACCCTAAACCCTAAACCCTAAACCCTAAACCCTAAACCTAAAGCCTAAACCCTAAACCCTAAACCCTAAACCCTAAACCCTAAACCCTAAACCCTAAACCCTAAACCCTAAACCCTAAACCCTACATAGGCGCCCAAAGCCCTTAACCTTCAGATCAAGGGACTAAAGGAGGGACCCTTATAAGGGACCTTAGGGGCTATTTAGGCTATTTAGGGGTTATTTCTGGGCTAGTTAGGTATATAGGGGCCATATAAGACAGACATAGGGGATTGTATAGGGGAATAATTTCAAGGGTCCCTGCTAGGGTCCCTCCTTATACCCCTAAATCAGAGCAATCGCCAAGGACCGGCGCAAAAGCAAACGGTCCCGATCTGCGAGGGCCCCATTTCGAAGGTTTGTTTGGTTGCTTGGCTGTTTGGGGTTTGGGGCTTGGGGTTTGGGGTTTAGGGTTTTAGGGTTAGGGTTTCGGGTTTAGGGTTTAGGGTTCAGAGTTGAGGGTTTGGGGTTTAGGGGTAAGGGCTCGGGATTTAGGGTTTGTGCCCCAAGCGCTTGAACCTGGTAAACTGGCATCTTTCATCCCTGCGGCGGCAGTACCAAGCATGGACCGCACACTGAGCGTGCTGCCCACGCAAGGCGTGCCGATCCGCGTTGCGCACAGGGTTTAGGGTTTAGGGTTTAGGGTTTAGGGTTTAGGGTTTAGGGTTTAGGGATGCGGGACGCGCAGAGTCATCACCAAAGTGTTGCCCTGCAGCGTTGGACTACGCAGAAGCCACTCAGTGGCCAGACACGGCAAGATAAGATCAGGCGGACAAGCGGCGAATTACATCCCTTGTACAGCTGAATCGGGTCTTTGCCTTGAAGGCCCTTGTCCAAGGCTCGTAGAGACGCGACCTGAGAGCATCATTGTGCTTACCGATGCACCCCACGGCCACACTATCTTCGGGTTTAGGACTTAGGACTTAGGGTTTAGGATTTAGGGTTTGGGGGAGGGGGCACAGGGGTTTCCAGGCTTTCTGTTTCTCGAAGTGCTCTTTCATCCCAACCTAAGCCGCTTTTTTCCCACAAGGAGACCTGCAGCAGTAGAGCTTTCGTCTTGCACCTGGTAGCAGCATAGTAGCATCATCCTGTACAGCACGTGAGCCTAGCAGCTTCAGTAAAGGTTTTGGGTTTGAAGGGTGAGGTTTAGATTTGGGGTTTGAGGTTTGAGGTTTGGGGTTTTTGGGCTTAGGGTCTAGGGTTTAGTGTTCGATCAGACATCCTCGATCTAGGCGCTCGTCGTATGGACGCTCACAAGATCTTATGCCTTCGAGCTCTTTAGGGCTGTAACCCTGAACCCTAAACCCTAAACCCCTAAACCCCTAAACCCTAAACCCTAAACCCTAAACCCTAAACCCTAAACCCTAAACCCTAAACCCTAAACCCTAAACCCTAAACCCTAAACCCCAAACCCCAAACCCCAAACCCCAAACCCTAAACCCTAAACCCTAAAACCCCCTTAAACCCTTAAACTCCTAAGCCCGTAAACCCTAGACCCTGTCATTCAGGCCCACATCTTGCCTCGAAGCCCGGACACAACAAAGCCTACATAGAGTGTCGGGTTTCCGGTTTAGGGTTTAGGGTTTAGGGTTTAGGGTTTAGGGTTCAAGTTTCAGGGCGTCTGGGATTTCAGTTTTATGGTTTAAGGCCGACTGGAACCTCTAAACTCTAGAGCCCTAATCCTAAACCCTATAGACCCTAAACCCTAAACCCTATGGACCCTAAACCCTATAGCCCCTAAACCCTAAACCCTAAACCCTAAACCCTAAACCCTAAACCCTAAACCCTAAACCCTAAACCCTAAACCCTAAACCCTAAACCCTAAACCCCTAAACCCTAAACCCTAAACCCAGACCCTAAACCCGAAAGGATCCCGCGCAATCCCACTGTCCCAAACACTAAGCTGCTTGGTGTCCAGGCCCGCAAAGCCAAGCGAAGCAGTTCGGCCAACGCCTCATTCGGGATAGGGGATGTTTAGGGTTTAGGGTTTAGGGTTCATGACATAGGGTTCAGGGTTTAGGGTTTAGGGTTTAGGGTTTAGGGTTTAGGGTTTAGGGTTTAGGGCTACTTTTGAAAGTAACCGGCGCAACTGGCGTTTAGGCCAAGGGGTGACTTTAGGGTTTTTGCAGGGGTCATCGGGTTCAGAGCTCCATCCCCCTCCACCATTTTTGTTTACCGCATCCCCCTCACCCAACCATCTTAGGGTTTAGGGTTCAGGGTTTAGGGTTTAGGGTTTAGGGTTTAGGGTTTAGGGTTTAGGGTTTAGGGATAGATACAAGGTGCCTTAGTGTGGGCCCTTAAAAGGGGTACCCAAGGGATTATGTAACACCAACCTCGAAGATAGCACCTGGAAATATGCTATGTGGCTTCCACGCGGTCATGCGGGGGTTTACAAAACTTAGGGGACCCCCAATATAGTCCCCCCCCAACAGTAAGCTTCCCTTAGAATAAGGACCCCCATAAGGAAACCCTAAACCCTAAGCCCTAAACCCTAAAACCCTAAAACCCTAAAACCCTAAACCCTAAACCCTAAACCCTAAACCCTAAACCCTAAACCCTAAACCCTAAACCCTAAACCCTAAACCCTAAACCCTAAACCCTAAACCCTAAACCCTAAACCCTAAACCCTAAACCCTAAACCCTAAACCCTAAACCCTAAACCCTAAACCCTAAACCCTAAACCCTAAACCCTAAACCCTAAACCCTAAACCCTAAACCCTAAACCCTAAACCCTAACTTCGGAAACCCCCATATCTGATTTTTTTGGGATGGGGATCAGTCAGTAGGGCGTCTGGCTTCGGACCGTCATGACAGCAACCTGCGGTCGGGGATGACTTCTCTTGATTTTCTTGGATGAACCCTAAACCCTAAACCCTAAACCCTAAACCCTAAACCCTAAACCCTAAACCCTAAACCCTAAACCCTAAACCCTAAACCCTAAACCCTAAACCCTAAACCCTAAACCCTAAACCCTAAACCCTAAACCCTAAACCAAAAACCCTAAATCCTTAGCGCTAAACCCTAAACCCGAACCCTATATAAGGACGATGTGCTGCCCCCGACTGGGCTAAAGGCTCCCGTCCGTAGACCCTACAACAGGGTTTAGGGTTTGGGGTTTAGGGAAGGAATCCTGAGAAGCTAAGCCCTAAGGCTTAAATTCCTTCGAGCCCAACCTTGCACGCTAAAAGAGTCCGGGCGTTCCTGAGGACCACCGCCGGGGTAGACGGTCCCGGTCTCACTCGGCCGGCGTCCTCATAAGGGTGCGGGAGGGTTTGGGGTCCAAGGGTTTGGGGTCCCTGAAGGGCTTAGTTTCCCAAGTTCAGATGTTTGGGTTTAGGGTTTAGGGTTTAGGTTTTAGGGTTTAGGGTTTAGGGGGTGGGCTTGGGCCCGGGTTGAGGGCTGTTAAGTTTAGGCGTGTAGGGGCGCAGGGTTACTGGGGCTAGTCAAGGCCCTCACACTCCTCGAACCCACAAATTTCCAAAGCTGTTGAAGCCTTGAGTCTAGACCGAGTTTGGAGATGGGAGTTTACGAAAATAAGGGACCCCAAGTATAGACCCCCAATAGTCGGATTCCGTTATAATAAGGACCCCCATCAGGTAATTACCCCGATTTTCGGAAACCCCCAGATGAAATTGATGTCGCGGACCATCGATATACAAGGTTGTATAAAGGGTCTGAGTCTTAACAGTCGAGGATCACGTCGAGCGTTTCCAGAGCTTCAGAGCTTCTTGAATGCCAGGTTTATTTTCGCGACTCGCATCCGAATTCCTTATGCCCCAACATCTTCTCTTCTGGTTGTCTTTCCTGGTTTCAAGCAGTGTTCATGGCCCCAGACCCTAGACCCTAAACCCTAAACCCTAGACCCTAAACCCTAAACCCTAGACCCTAGACCCTAGACCCCAAGCCCCAAGCTTGCAGGTGGCTTCGTTAGAGGAAGTTCATCACGACTTCTAAGACGGATACTGGTTTATAGGGGCGTATAGAAATTCGGGTTTAGGGTTTAGGGTTTAGGGTTTAGGGTTTTGTTTGTTGCTACAGGGGTTTAGTGTTTCTTGGGGCCCCTGAGATGTTACCCTTGATATGGCCTCGTTAGGGCAAGATTTCCTTTCTGAATTCATGCCAATAGTGCTGAACAATCAACGAACCCAAGCCCTAAGCCCTAAACCCTAAAACTCTAAACCCTAAACCCTCAACTCTCAACCCTCAGCCCTAAACCCTAAACCCTAAACCCTAAACCCTAAACCTTAAACCCTAAACCCTAAACCCTAACCTTAAACCCTAAACCTTAAACCCTAAACCCTAAACCCAAAACCCTAACCCTTAACCCTAAACCCTAAACCCTAATCCCTAAACCCCAAATGCCCCTGTTTTGGGAGCACAGGAGCGAAAGAAGGGCAAGCGGTCACGCTCGGCCAGCATCCCAAGGGGGGTTTAGGGTTTAGGGTTTAGGGTTTGGGGTTTGGGGTTTGGGGTTTGGGGTTTGGGGTTTGGGGTTTGGGGTTTGGGGTTTGGGGTTTGGGGTTTTGGGGTTTTGGGGTTTAGGGTTTAGGGTTTAGGGTTTAGGGTTTAGGGTTTGGGATGGGATGGTTTAGGGTTAGGGTCCTTAAGCAGTGGCGGGGGGTCAAGGCGGGTATGTAACCCAAGGTTCCCGAACTCTCCCACTAATTTTGAAGGCTCCTGAAGTCTCGCTAGAGTTCCAGGTACCTACCCCCCGCACGAACCCCCCTAAACCCTAAACCCTAAACCCTAAACCCTAAACCCTAAACCCTAAACCCTAAACCCTAAACCCTAAACCCTAAACCCTAAACCCTAAACCCTAAACCCTAAACCCTAAACCCCAAACTCCAAACCCTAAACCCTAAACCCTAACCCGCAGGAACCCCCCTGGCTCTGGAGAGGTTAGGGGTTGAGGCATCCAGGCTTGCGGGGCAGCTCAGATTGAGCTTGTTGTTGCACGTAATTAAGGTGCGTTAATCCCTAATCTCCAAACCCTAAACCCTAAACCCTAAACCCTAAACCCTAAACCCTCAACCCTCAACCCTCAACCCTGAACCTTCAGCTCTTTACCCACCAGCCCTTCAAGACCCGCAGGCCTCTACTCTTGCACTGCATTCGCGACTTGCCGACCCGACCCTGAGCCCCCTTAAGGTTTAGGGTTTAAGGTTTAGGGTTTAGGGTTTAGGGGTTAAGGTTTTGTAAGGGTGGCCGTTCATTTTAGGCATTTTGGTTGTAATATCTCTGGCTTTTGTGTTGTTTCGTCCGTCGACCCGCCCCACCCAGTCATTCGATTGGTCTGGGAACCCTAAACCCTGAGCCCTAAACCCTACACCCTGATTTTTGGTCTGGACTCAACCGTCCCTCAGAGTAAGTATCGACCTCTAGTGCAGAGCACGGCATCACGGCGCCTAAGCGCGCAGCACTCAGGGTTTAGGGTTTAGGGTTTAGGGTTTAGGGTTGCAAAGAATGTCCAGTCAGTTGCTGAGCTGAGCATACCCCACGAAGCCCGAGCCTGATCTAAGGACCACCGGAAATCCCGAAGGTCCGCCCGAAGGTCGCCTTCCGCCAGAGCCTCGGGGGTTGAGGGTTTTGGGGGTTTGGGGGCTGAGGGGATGGGTTTAGGGTTTAGGGTTTAGGGTTTAGGGTTTAGGGTTTAGGGTTTAGGGTTTAGGGTTTAGGGTTTAGGGTTTAGGGTTTAGGGTTTAGGTGTAGGCTTTTGGGTTTAGTTAGGGTCTGGTCCCCTTTTTTTCGTGAACCCCCAATTGGTGTAGTTTAGGTTTAGGGTCTGGGCTCAAAGAACCCTGAGCCCGCCACCTCGAACCAAGGACCCTTCCATGCACACTATTTAGGTACATGGACCCCTAAACCCCACACCCTAAACCTTAAATCCTAAGCCCCAAACCCCAAACCCTAAACCCGAAACCCTTTTGCTGGTGTCAGGGAGTCCTCCATTGTCTTGGTAGCCCCGTGGTACCCTTTACCTTTTTTTTTTGGTTCTGGGTTCCCTTATACAGTAACCAACCCCAAAAAAGGGTTTAGGGTTTAGGGTTTAGGGTTTAGGGTTTAGGGTTTAGGGTTTAGGGTTTAGGGTTTAGGGTTTAGGGTTTAGGGTTTAGGGTTACTGGGCTACCAAGTTGTGGTCAATGCCCCCCAATTGCGGCCATTTACGGTTGGGGCCTTGGATTTCGATGGGCTCAGGGGCTTTAGGGGGCGTTTTATCCTCGCAGAAAAGAGTCCCTGTATCCAAGCCTGAAACCTTGGTCACTTCTTCGAGGCCCCTTATAGTAAGGACCCCGGTAAGGTACATCCCTAGTATCGTACAGCCCTAGTTCAATCAGTTGCTGAGCATGCCCAAAGAAGCCCGAGCCTGATCCAAGGACCACCGGAAGTCCCGACGGTCCGCCCGACGGTCGCCTTCCGCCAGAACCTCAGGGGCTTGGGGTTTAGGGCTTGGGGGTGACGCCCAAACCCTCGAACCCTAAGTCTCGAGCCTCTCAAGAGTTTGTGGATGGAGAGTTTCGGGCGGTTTGGATGCATGGACTTTTCGTTCAAGGTGGCGGGCTCAGGGTTCTTGACCCGTAGCCCTAAACCCTGAACCCTGCACCCGAAAACCTGCACCCTAAATCCCCAGAAGCTGCGCAGTCCACCCCACACCCGAAACCTCCTAAAGCTGTCTCTTGTAGTCAAAAGAGGGGGTTTTAAAAATAGCTAAACCCCAAACCTTCACCCCAAATCCCCTCACGCCCTACGATCATCCCGAAATACGATTGCGAGAATAACGGGACCCCTACTCTGGACCCCCCAAAATTGTAGGATCTCCTTGTAATAAGGACCCCAACAAGGTACGCCTAATATCGTGAACCCCCAGATGAGGGGAACCCCCAGATGAGGGGATGAAACTGTTTCCTTTAAGGAGGAGTTCAGTATTTGGGGGGTTTAGGGTCAAAGCAGGGCTTATAATATAATATTGGTCTTAGGATAAACGGACCAACTAGGGTAGTGGGACCCCCAAACCCTGAACCCTAAATCCTAAACCCTAAACCCGAAACCCCATCTCCCCAAACCCTAACCCCTAACCCCTAACCCCTAAACCGTAAACCGTAAACCCTAAACCCTAAACCCTAAACCCTAAACCCTAAACCCTAAACCCTAAACCCTAAACCCTGATCTCGGGAAATTGCTCATATCACAGCCTTGCACCCACATCGAGGCTCGCAAGCGCAAGCGCTCCGATCGGAACGACTCCGCAGCATTGCAGGCACGTGCTTGGCCGAAGCCTGGTAAGCGGTAAGCCCTAAACCCCATACTTCATGTCCCTAAACCCTACACCCTAAACCCTAAAGCGTAAACCCTTTTGCCGGGGGGGAGCGGTAAACCCCCTACATCCTAAACCTGAGTCCGTAAATCCCTGAATCCCTGCAACCCTAAATCCCCTGAGCACCGAAGGCGAGGGAGGAACCTCACAGCGACCGGGCCACGCAGGACCTCTGCTGTAGGGTAAGTTCTGCAGGGGCTTTAGGGACTCTAGGGTTTAGGGTTTAGGGTTTAGGGTTTAGGGTTTAGGGTTTAGGGTTTAGGGTTTAGGGTTTAGGGTTTAGGGCTTCTTATGATCCCGAGAGGCCCAGAGCTGCCCTCAACCTTCCATGCCGGGCGGTTCTCGCAATTGCCGGTATTCTAGACAGGCCCTAAACCCTAAACCCTAAACCCTGAACCCTAAACCCTAAACCCTAAACCCTAAACCCTCAACCCTAAACCCTAAACCCTAAACCCTAAGCCCTTAACCAAAAAGCCCTAAACCCCAAACCCTAAACCCCAAACCCTAAACCCTAAACCCTATACCCTAAAACCCTAAACCCTAAACCCCAAAAGGGATCCTCATGTAGAGAATCACCCATCTAGGAGATCCTCTAGATTAGGGTCCCTTTTTGGCGTGATTTGGTGTAAGGCGGCCCCTGAGATGTGGGGTACTAAGAAAGGGACCACAATTTAGAGACATGGTTCAGGGTTTAGGGTTTAGGGTTTAGGGTTTAGTAGGGTTTAGGGTTTAGGGTACCCAATTTAGAGACATGACCGCAATCACAGGGCTTGCAGGTTTGTTATGAAGGTTTGGGGCCTTGAGGGATCTGGGTTTTTAGGTATCTAGGGCTTCATGGACCAGAGCCGAAAACCTGAACACAAAACCCCGTTTAGGGTTTAGGGTTGAGTGTTGAGGGTTAAGGGTGCGGAGGGCTTGGGGAATGATTCCTAAACCCGGGGTTTATGGGGCGAGCCTGGTCAATTCTTAAATCCTCCTCCTAGGACACAGAGGAGGCCCTTATTCCTTTTTTTAGGGTTTAGGTTCCCTTATACGCTTCCTCAGCTGTGAGTTCAGGGCTGGAGGGCTCTAGAGTTTAGGGTTGAGGGCCTTAGGGATTTAGGGTTGGTTTTGGCCAGGGCTTGTCCCTAAACCCTAAACCTTAAACCATTAGGGATTTAGGGTTGGTTTAGGGCCAGGGCTTGTCCCTAAACCCTAAACCCTAAACCCTAAACCCTAAACCCTAAACCCTAAACCCTAAACCCTAAACCCTAAACCCTAAACCCTAAACCCTAAACCCTAAACCCTAAACCCTAAACCCTAAACCCTAAACCCTATAAATTACCCTAAACCCTAAACCAGGGTTAATGCTTTTTTTTGGTCAAATGACAGGGGAAACCATGGAGGCTTTCGCACGTTAAAGCTGGGCCGTTGCCCCACAATGGACTAAAGGAGGGACCCTTAGAGGGGACCTTAGGGGTTCTTTGGGGGGTTATTTAGGGGCGACTTAGGCAAATAAGGAATCTTTAAGGTATATAAGGCTCATATAGGGAAGTATGATTAAGGGTCCCTTCTAGGGGTCCCTCCTTATACACCTGAAGTTGTTGGGGTTCAGAGGTTTAAGAAGCTTAGGGGCTTTTGGGACGCATGGGCCAGCGTGAGGATCCCTACCTGGATTTGGTGGCCTGACGCCGCGTGCTGCGCAAAAGTGCTCGGATGGAACCATCTATGGGTTTAGGGTTTAGGGTGAAGGGTTTAGGGTGAAGGGTGAAGGGTTTAGGGTTTAGGGTTTAGGGTTTAGGGAGGGGGGTTCAAGGGGGCATGTAACCCTAAGGCTTCCTAAGCTTGCCTAAGGTTCCTGCATCCCTTAAGAACCCTAGGGTTGTACGACAAGGCAAGACCACGAATCTTGTTTCCAGAAGTTTGCAGCGCCGGAAGAGTTTGTTTACAGAGGGTCCATTTGTAGCACAGTGATGGACCTGGGTATCCAGAGACCATACTTGTGTTGCGGCGAGTTTACCCCTAAACCTTCAACCCGTAAACCCTTAAATCCTAAACTCCGAAATCCTTAAACCGCTATATAAACCCCTAAACCCTCTAACCCCTAAACCCCTAAACCCCTAAACCCCTAAAGCCCTAAACCCCTAAAGCCCTAAAGCCCTAAAGCCCTAAAGCCCTAAAGCCCTAAAGCCCTAAAGCCCTAAAGCCCTAAAGCCCTAAAGCCCTAAAGCCCTAAAGCCCTAAAGCCCTAAAGCCCTAAACCCACCCAGAAGTTAATACAACCCTAGGGTTGTACTATTCTGTATTCAAATCCCAAGGACACTCAGAAACCCTTCAGACTTTTGATCTGAAAGCTGCCCTAAAGCCTGCATCTTAAAAAGGGTTTAGGGTTGTAAGGATGCTTGTAAACCCTCAAAATTGGCCCCGACGCCTGTACCTTAAACCTCAAACACCCTGGTTCAGTCGGCTTTCTGGGAGCATGTAGGGGGATATAAGGTACCGAATGCTCTCATTCACTAAACGCCAGTGTTAACCCTAAGCCCTAAGCCCGAAACCCTAAACCCTAAACCCTAGGCAATAAGCCCGCCAGAAAGCCCGACCTAAACCCTAAACCCTAAACCCTAAACCCTAAACCCTAAACCCTAAACCCTAAACCCTAAACCCTAAACCCTAAACCCTAAGCCCTAAACTCTTGCTGCCCAAAGGCTTCAGCTTCCGCAGCTCCCAGATGTCGGATTCCAGCTCAGCCTTCATCCACTCCCAGCCAAAGCCCACCCCACAACCCGGAACACTACACCCCCACGCCTTGAGGCCCCTAAACCCTAAACCCTAAACCCTAAACCCTAAACCCTAAACCCTAAACCCCAAACCCCAAACTAGGCACCAAAAACCCTAGACCCCAAAACCCCTACATCTCTACATCCCCCAGAAACCCTCCGACCTTCCACAAAGCCATATACCTCTCTCAGAAGAAACCCTAAACCCTAAACCCTAAACCCTAAACCCTAAACCCTAAACCCTAAACCCTAAACCCTAAACCCTAAACCCTAAACCCTAAACCCTAAACCCTAAACCCTAAAATAGGCCCATCGCGTGGTTTCCTTGGCCCGCCCCCCGCCATGAGCGATGGACGGGTTCGGCGATGCCTTGTTGGGAACCGTGCCGCTTAGACGCCCTGTTGGGTGTGGGGTTTAGGGTTTAGGGTTTAGGGTTTAGGGTTTAGGGTTTTAAAGGGTTTAGAGTTTAGAGGTGTCGGGGTTTGGGCTGATCGAGTTTACGGTTCAGGGCAGTGAGAAGGGCGTATATGTTCTATATAGGCAGTTCTCTATGGGCAGTTCTCTAAAATATGGTCCCTCTCTGGGTACCCTAGATCAGAGGGGCCACCTCATGCAAAATTTACAGAAATCACCATACAAAAGACTGACTAGTAGGGCTGGTGGGTTTCCTGGATCATATAGCTTAGGTGTATTTAGGGCTTACCCTAAACCCTAAACCCTAAACTCTAGACCCTAAACCCTAAACCTTAGTGTTTAAGAGCTCGTGATGGCTGAACGAAAAGACTCAACCCAGCAAAAAAGAAGCCTTGTATATATATATATATAGACCTTCATCCCCGAGCGCGTTACCCCTCGAAACTTGAATGTTGAACTCTCAACTCTGAGCGAAAACGTCACTTATAAACCCTAAACCCTAAACCCCAAACCCTCTTCTAGAAAGTCGATCCTGGGACCCCAAGACCGAAAGACGCGAATAGACCCGAATGGACGACCCTACTTGACCCATGTAGACCCATGGGTTCCTCAATACTAGGGTTTAGGGTTTAGGGCTACCCCCCCCCCCCCAAACCCCGAAACTTTTCATCTGGTTCTCACAGGCTTCTCGCACAGCTGCCGGTCCAGCTGCCAGAGGCCTCTAGCGTTCTCTTTAGGGTTTAGGGTTTAGGGTTTAGGGTTTAGGGTTGAGGGTTCCGTGTCTACCCTAATCAAGGGTCTCATACTCGGACCTTTAAGGACCTAAGGATGTACCCCGAAGAGGTTCCCGTTAATATACTCCTAGTATGGCCCTGATATTCCCTTAGGGATCCTGAACAACCCTAAACCCTAAACCCCAAAACCCGACAGTACCACCAGCAAGGCTCCAAGGTAAAGATCCCTCGACTAGAGGGTTGAGGGTACACTCTTCGGACAAGGATTTGGGGTTATGGTTTAGGGTTTAGGGTTTAGGGTTTAGGGTTTAGGGTTTGGGGTTTGGGGTTTAGGGTTTAGGGTTTCAGGCTTTCAGGGTTTCAGGGTTTCAGGGTTTCAGGGTTTCAGGGTTACAAAGGCACCCCGAGGCGCGGCAGAAGGATGACTTGTTAGCAAACGCCTGCCCGGGTGCTGGAGCTCCATGTGCACTGCGACCCTTGGGTCTAGGGTTTAGGGTTTAGGGTTTAGGGTTTAGGGTTTAGGGTTTAGGGTTTAGGGTTTAGAGTATAGGGTTTAGGGTTTCGGGTATAGGGTTTAGGGTATAGGGTTTAGGGTTTAGGGTATAGGGTTTAGGGTTTAGGGTTCAGGGTCTTGGGTTTAGGGTTTAGGGTTCAAAGCTTAGGGTTCAGTGTTTAGGGTTCGGGGTTTAAAGTTTAGGGTCTAGGAGCCGTCATCCCCAAGCAGCCCCCAAAAACCCTAAACCCTAAATAACTATATTCCTAGGTAACCGAGGTAGGGTAACCGAGGTAGGATAAGGGAGACCCTACAATGGAACCCTTCTTAACCCTCTTCTGACTGCCTTAAACAGGGACCTTATTGAGAGGGTCTATATCCCCAAGGGTCCCTAATCCTCTCCCCTATCTATAGCAGGTCCTCTTCTTCGTGCCGGGCGATGATAAGGCAAGTTGGCGTTGGCGGCCCACCAGCCCCCCCCCGCCCCCCACTGCCGACTCCCAAAGACCTCAAGCCCTAAAGGGCTCGAGTTCTTTAAGGTTTAGGATTTAGGGTTTAGGGTATAGGGTTTAGGGGGTTTAGGGTTTAGGGGTTTAGTGTTTAGGGTTTAGGGTTTAGGGTTTAGGGTTTAGGGTTTAGGGTGTAGGGTTTAAGGGGTTTACGACTTTGGGACTTAGGGTTTAATTCTTTAAGGTTTAGGGTTCAGGGCTTATGGGGCTCAGGATGCTGTGTTCAGAAGTCGGGTTTAGGGTTTAGGGTTTAGGTTTTAGGGTTTAGGGTTTAGGGTTTAGGTTTTAGGGTTTAGGGTTTAGGGTTTAGGGTTTAGGGTCTTAGGTTTGAGGGTTTAGGGTTTAGGGTTACAGGAATACGCCCCGAGCCCTCACCCAACCCTAACTCTCAGTTGCCGGGACTAGGGTTGAGGGTTTGAGGTTGAGGGTTTTGGGACTTTTAGGGTCAGGGCTTGAGGTTTAGGGTTTAGGGTTTAGGGTTGGGGTTTAGGGTTTAGGGTTTAGGGTTTAGGGTTTAGGGTTTAGGGTTTAGGGTTTAGGGTTTAGGGTTTAGGGGGTTTAGGGTTTTGGGTTTAGGGTTTAGGGTTTAGGGTTTAGGGTTTAGGGTTTAGGGTTTAGGGGTTTAGGGTTTAGGGTTTAGGGTTTAGGGTTTAGGGTTTGGGTTTTGGGTTTTGGGTTTTGGGTTTAGGGTTTAGGGTTTAGGGTTTAGGGTTTAGGGTTTAGGGTTTAGGGTTTAGGGTTTAGGGTTTAGGGTTGGGGTTTAGGGTTTAGGGTTTAGGGTTGATCTTTGGGGGTCTTAACGGGTTCGTTTAGGGGTGCTGGGGAGTCTAGGGTTTTTAGGGTTTAAGGGTTTAGGGGGTTTAGGGTTTAGGGTTTAGGGCTTAGTGTTCAGGGGATTGAGGGCCTGCGCCACGTGCACAGGAGGATGGCGAGGCGTCTTCGGAACGCGAAGAGGGGCCAGAGGTGGGAAGCGGCTCACCCCTGAAGCCCTACACCTTCGGTGCCAGTTAGGGTTTAGGGTTTGGGGTTTAGGGTTTAGGGATTAGGGTTTGGGGTTTAATTTGGGTTTAGGGTTTGGGGTTTAGGGTTAGGTTTTTTTTGCTTGGGGTTTAGGGTTTAGGGTTTGGGGTTTAGGGACCACAATTCCTACAGTGGGAATTGTAAGAAGTGTAAGCCTTGCTTGACCCTTAAACCCCAACTCAAGCAGGGCTCCGTGTCTAAGGGTTTGGGATGAAGGGTTCCAGGTGTTGAGTCCGCCCTCGTCCCTAAACCCGAGAAACGCTTTAAACCCTATAAACCCTGTAAAGCCTGTAAACGCACTGCAAACCCTGTAAACCCTGTAAACCTCATCAAACCCTGTAAGCCTGTAAACCTTCTAGAACCCTGTAAACCCTATATACCTAATAATCCCTATAAACCCAATAGCCCCTGTAAACCCAAAAAACTCTATCAACCCTATAAAACCCTATAAACTCTGTAAACCCTAGAAACCCTAGAAACCATGTAAACCCTATAAACCCTTTAAACCTTACTATTTAAGCCGATAAACCCTAAACCCTAAACCCTGAACCCTGAACCCTGAACCCTAAACCCTAAACCCTAAACCCTAAACCCTAAACCCTAAACCCTAAACCCTAAACCCTAAACCCTAAACCCTAAACCCTAAACCCTAAACCCTAAGAACCCAGAACCCTAAACCCTAAACCCTAAACCCTACGAAACCACATGAAACCCTCAAGCGCCGCTGTGGCAGTCGCCGGACGACCTGGAGCCGGAATCCTCACGGGATGACTTCTCCATCTTGCGCGTGGGGGGGCCTAAGGGTTTTAGGGTTTAGGGTTTAGGGTTTAGGGCTTTTACAGGGTTTTTGGTTTTGGGCTTTGGGAGTAGGGTTTACGGCGCCATTTTGGGGTTACTATGCTATTTAGGGTCCCCAAAAAGGGACCATTTTTTTGTGCTGACCATCTATGTATATATATATATATAGATATATACGTATGTTTTTTTATGTATTGGGTTTACGGGGTTAAGGTTTGTAGAGTTTAGGATATAGGATCGTGGGTTAGTAGGTCTGAGCGTTAGTAGGGTCAACAGGTTTGAAGGTTTATAGGTTTAGTGCTTTAGTTCAAGGGTTACAGGGTTCTAAAGTTAACACGGTAACATGATAACCCATCCCGGACCCTAAGCCCGACAATAAACCCCAAACTCCTGAACCCTAAGTTAAATCTCTAACAGGCCTAACCCTCAACCCTAAGCCCAAACTCCCAGGCCAAAACCCTAAACCCTTCTGGACCCCAAACCATAAACCCTAAACCCTAAACCCTAAACCCTAATCCGTAATCCGTAAACCGTAAACCCTAAACCCTAAACCCTAAACCCTAAACCCCAAACCCTAAACCCCTTGAAATTCAATGCAAGTCCTGGGCTCGCCCCAGGCTCGCAACCTCGGGGCGCCGGTGATGTCCTCTGCGGAGGAGCTTTGGGGAATGTAGGGTTCTGGGGTCCATGGGGTTGAGGAACCCTAAACCCTAAACCCTAAACCCTAAACCCTAAACCCTAAACCCTAAACCCTAAACCCTAAACCCTAAACCCTAAACCCTAAACCCTAAAGCTCATAAACCCCTCAAAGACTGTGAGCCTTGATGTCAGGTACTTGCATTGTTTTATTCCGATGTCTGCTGGCAAACTGGGCCGAAAAGCGGGTTTAGTGTTTAGGGTTCAGTTTAGGGTTCGGGTTTGGGGTTTAGGGGTAGCAAGTTTTGAGTTTAGGAAGGCTTGGGGTGTCGACCACGCCAGGAATTCAAGAAACTCTGGCTCAGACATATGAAACCCTAAGCGCCTGAAACCCTAAACTCCGCCCTAAACCCCCAGACCCCTATACCCGAAACCCTTAAACCTCTAAACCCCTAAACCCCCAAACCACCGAACCCTTAACCCCTGAGCCCTTAAAACCCCTAAACCCCTAAACTCCTAAACCCCTAAACCCTCAAACTAGCCTTTGCTGCAGGATCTGAACCGGCACAGTCTGCAATACTTTGGTGCCGTGCTCTCAGCTGGAACGCTCGAGGTTTAGGGTTTAGGGTTTAGGGTTCAGGGTTTAGGGTTTAGGGTTTAGGGTTTAGGGCCGGGTTTAGGGTTTAGGGTTTAGGGTTTAGGGCTTAGGGTTTACCTTCTGGGGTTCAAAGCTGCGGGTAAGAACTGCCCAGACCCTGCATACAGAAGCCTAGCCAAACCCCCTCGAGCCACCCCTAGAACATAAGCCCCCCCCCCTAAACCCCTGAACCCTTAAACCCTTAAACCCTTAAACCCTGAAACACTAAAAATCTTAAACCCTTAAACCCTAAAACCCTTAAACCCTTAAACCCTTAAACCCTAAAACCCTTAAACCCTTAAACCCTTAAACCCTTAAACCCTTCAACCCTTCAACCCTTCAACCCTTAAACCCTTAAACCCTCAAACCCTTAAACCCTTCAAACCCTTAAACCCTTAAACCCTTAAACCCTTAAACCCTTAAACCCTTAAACCCTTAAACCCTTAAACCCTTAAACCCTTAAACCCTTAAACCCTTAAACCCTTAAACCCTTAAACCCTTAAACCCTTAAACCCTTAAACCCTTAAACCCTTCAACCCTTCAACCCTTCAACCCTTAAACCCTTAAACCCCCAAACCCCAAACCCTAAACCCTAAACCTTAAACTCTAACCCTAAACCCAAACCCTAGACCCTCAAAAGATCACCCCCCGGTCCTAAAGCATGACTTCACGAAGCCCTTCAAAGACTGATGTGGGTTTAGGGTTTAGGGTTCGGGGGGGATTCCGAAATTCGGGGAATCTAGAGTCTAGGGTTTCGGGTTTAGGGTTTAGGAGTACCTTATTGGGGTCCTTATTATAGAGGAAGCCTAGTATTTGGGGGGTCTTTCTTAAACCCTAAACCAACCCTAAACCCTAAACCCTAAACCCTAAACCCTAAACCCTAAACCCTAAACCCTAAACCCTAAACCCTAAACCCTAAACCCTAAAAGGGCCCCCTATGGTCGTAAACCCCCATGTGCGAGCCCAGAGCACCACCATGGCATGAGTCTGTTAAGGTACCAGCATTCCTGGGACGTCCTTCCATTCAAGGAAAAAAACGCTAAACCCGAAGCAACCCTAAAGCCTTAACCCTAAACCCTAAACCCTAAGCCCTAAACCCTAAACCCTAAGCCCTAAGCCCTAAGCCCTAAGCCCTAAGCCCGAAGCCCGAAGCCCTAAGCCCTTAAGCCTTAAGCCCTTAGAGTCTGGGATCTAGGGTGCGTGCATATATATATATATATGTATTATAAATGTAGATAAATATAAATAGAAATAGAAGTGTAAATCTAAATATAAGTAGAAATATAAATATAAATATGTATATATATATATACATATATATACACGCAGCTGGGGACGTTTCGAGCTTGGGGGGAGTCTGAGGTCCCCAGCACCACGTTGGCAAAGCTCATGATCCCCATGTCAGAGGCCGTCAGAGAGCTTGGGGTCTTCCGGGTGTTTAGGCTTCGAGTACCCAAAATCCCTCTTAACCCTATATCCTAAACCCTGAATCCTAACCCTAAACCCTAACCCCTAATCCTAAACCCTGAATCCTGAACCCTCAACCCTGAACCCTAAACTTTCGAGTGGGGTTTCATAGCGATGAGGAGATGGTGTGGTCAGACGCCCTTCCTTCTAAGCCTCCAAAGCCCAAGCCCCAAGCCCCAAATCCCCAAGCCCCAAACCGAAACCCTCAACCTTAAGTCGCGAACATAAACTAGGCTCTTGGGTTTAGGGTTTAGGGTTTAGGGTATAGGGTTTAGGTTTAGGGTTGGTTTGGGGGAGGGGGCCCATTCAGCCCTTGCCTAAAGAGTTGTTTTTCTCGTAACAACTGCTTTCATTTGGGTCTGAACAAAGGCCTCCGTGCAAGCCCAAGATAACCACCCTCCAAACCCAATATTTCTAAACCCCATTGCCATACAGAACCCTAAAACCTTCGGGTTTAGGGTTTAGGGTTTAGGGCTTAGGGTTCAGCATCTCAAAGTTCAAGCATTCACTAGGTTAGCAGCTTTTCAAGCGCCCGAAAAGTACCCAACCACCCAGAGAATCCCATACCATTCAGATCATAGGAAGTTTCACACGCTACCCAAAGCCGGGGTTGGAAGTGGGGGGAGGGGGGGCGGGGGTTGGACCTTGCCCACTAAATATATGACCTTGCCCGCTAAATATATGACCTTGCCCTCTAATTATATGACCTTGCCCTGCAAAGTCATTAACATCTATATTATGTGTGAAAGAGTGGTTTAGGGTTTAGGGCTAGGGTTTAGGGCTAGGGTTTAGGGTTTCTGGTTCAGGGCAGCGTAATATGCTCCCTATTAAGGACCGGTAGTATAAGGGGGAACATCCCAAGTTTGGGGTGTAGAGTTTGGGGCTGAGGGTTAGGGTTTAGGGCTCTCCCTAAACCCTAAACCCTAAACCCTAAACCCTAAACCCTAAACCCTAAACCCTAAACCCTAAACCCTAAACCCTAAACCCTAAACCCTAAAGCCCAGGGTTTGTCTTCGGGTAGTTTCTTGGGCCCTCAATATGGTCCCTTACTTTTTACCGGGCTCTGATGTCAGGGCACTTACCCTAAGAGTTCAAGAGTTGAGGGTTTAGGGTTTAGGGTTTAGGGTGCAGGGTTTAGGGTTTAGGGTTTAGGGCTAGGGTTTAGGGTCTGGGGTCTATGGTTTTGGGTTTTGGGTTTGGGGTTTAGGGTTAAAATTCTTAAGGGTTTAGGGGATTAGCACGCCGTGGAGCCAGGGGCAGATCTGCAACCAGCTGACGATCTCGGAAGTCGACCCCCAGCCTGGTTTAGGGTTTAGGGTTTAGGGTTCAGGGTGAGAGGGTTTAAGGTGTTTTTTCGTGGGGATTTCTAGAGTTTTTGGGTCTAGGGTGCTTAGTGTTGAGGGTTTTGGGTTAATGGGGCTAAGAGGGTTTAAGGTTTGTTTGCTTAGGGATCTTTAGGGTTTTGAGTCTAGGGTTTAGGGTTTAGGGTTTGGGGTTTAGGGTTTAGGGTTTAGGATTTCGGGTTTAGGGTTTAGGGCTACGTAGGGCCCAGGACTACACAGGGCTTGACTTCTGGGAGTTGATGAATATATAGGTCTTGACTTAGAGAACCGATTAGGGTTTAGGGTTGAGGGTTTAGGGTTTAGGGTTTAAGGTTTAGGGTTTAGGGTTTAGGGGTTCAGCAGCTTGCGTTCTGTGAGGGAAGTGTAGGATTGTCTAGGCTGAGTCTTGGGAGGGACATTGGAAGGGACATGTGGGATGTTCCGGGTGCCGGCGAGAGCGCCGCTCTGGCAGTCTTAGAGAAGGATGGCGCGCCCGAGCCCGTAATCTTTAGGGTTTAAGGCTTAGGGCTTAGGGTTTAGGGTTTAGGTGTCCTTGCGCGGACTGCAAGGGGCCGTTTGAGATGATGGCACTTCGTGCCTCTGGCAGGAAGTGGGCGTGTGACACGTGTGACGTCTGCTTCTACAGACCTTGCAGGGATCCGGTCTCTCCAACTGGAGCACGCAAGAAGGGCGCGCCCGAATTCGAACCGGCCTCATCGGGGGCAGACCCTGGGAGAGCATCCTTGGCGTGCTCGCCCCAAGTAAGTTTGTATCCTGGGAGTGGATTCTGTCTTGCACCGGTGCCACGGTTGGTAGAGCGGACTCTCAGCGGGGTTTCTCAAAGGTTCTGATTAAAGAGAGCTAAGTCGACGAAGTCTAAACAGGCATCTGTCAACCAAGCATGATCCCTGTACTGCACATTGGGCCGCTCTCCGCACCACAAGCAGACAAATAGTCATGGGTTTCCAAACTACCCCTGCTCTACTACCCCCCCCCGCCCCCTAGGTTCCCCCTAAGCTGACTTAAATATCCCTCAGAAGCCTTACTTCTGGAGGAAACTAGGGGGGGGGTAGTGGGGGAACCCATGAGATAGCTGGATCCTGAGGCCACACTTCAGAGCTGGGCCCCTCAGGTTCTTGTGCCACACCCCTAATGAAGGGTGTAATTAGGGTTTAGGGGTTAGGGTTTAGGGTTTAGGGTTTAGGGTGTAGGGTTTAGGGTTTAGGGTTTAGGGTTTAGGGTTTAGGGGTTAGGGTGAATAGCCGGCACTCAGTCACCCGGAAAGCGCCCGTGAAGCCCATTTTCGATTTTTTCTGGCCTAACCTGTTGAAAGCCATCCCGATCCCAAACCCTCCTGTTGCAGGTCTTGCCCGCATCTTGTACACCCCAAAACCCCCCACCCAAACTCCAAACCACCAAGCCCAAAAACCCGAAACCAACCCCCTTGCAGCCGGAGGGGTTTCAACAAGAGGGTTTAGGGCTTAGGGTTTAGGTTTATGTTTTTGGGTTTCGGGTTTATGGTTAGGGCTTAGGGTTTAGGGTTCAGGGGCGTTGCATGAAGAGCTGGGCTCCCGGCGCATTTCTCTGGGACGTTGCGGAAGAACGTTGGCACAGTGCCCTGAACCCTACATAAACCCTTAACCCACAACCCAAAACCCAAATCCCTAAACCCCAAACCCCAAACCCCAAACCCCAAACCCCAAACCCCAAACCCCAAACCCTAAACCTTAAACCCCAAACCCCAAACCCTAAACCCTAAACCCCAAACCCCAAACCCTAAACCCGAAACCCTAAACCCTAAACCCTAGGGCCCTTGGGGCAGTCCGGACCCTAGGATGCCGGGAAGTTTGAGTACGCGCATCGGCACAACACCAAGTGCCCTGACGAGATGCTTGTGCCGCGCGGGGGCGGGGTTTAGGGTTTAGGGTGTAGGGTTTAGGGTTTAGGGTTTACAGGGTTTATAGGGTTTAGGTTTATAGGGTTTAAGTTTATAGGGTTTAGGGTTTAGGGTTTATAGGGTTTAGGGTTTTTAGGGTTTAGGGTTTAGGGTGCATAGGGTTTATAGGGTTTAGGGTTGGGTTTATAGGGTTTAGGGTTTATAGGAGTTAAGGTTTATAGGGTTTAGGGTTCAGAACCCTCAACTTTGAACCCTATACCCAGCCCCTATGACTCCACGGCTTACACCCTCCTAGAGCCCGTGAACCGTGAACCCTCAACCCTAAACCCAAACCCTATAATTCCAAGCTCCAAACCCTAGCACCCCAGAACCCTTGAACCATGAACCGGAAAGCCTAAACCCGTTTCTCTATTGGCCCAGTTCACCGCCAGCAGCGGTTCGTGCCCGAATGCAAGCCCTTCGCGATCGTCTCCAGAAGAACGAGACCTCGCTCGGCCAGGCCAGCGAGGCTGTCGCGCGAGCCGACGAACAGGCCGTCATTTTCTTGCTCGCTGACGACGCCGGCGCTGCTCCTGCCACTCGGGTTTGGGCCGGCAGCTCTGCTGCCTGGGATAGCATGAAGGCATACACGCTTCGCCTCTGTGGAGGCCACTTCACAGCGTTGTTTCCGAAGCAAGGCACGATCCTTTAGAGTTTATTATAGGTTGTGGGTTTATAGGGTTCAGGGTTTAGGCTTTAGGGTGTATAGGGTTAATAGGGTTTAGGGTTCAGGTTTTATAGGGTTTAGGGTTTATAGGGTTTAGGGTTTGGGGTTTAGGGTTTAGGGTTAAGGGTTTTGGGTTTATAGGGTTTATAGGGTTTAGGGTTGAGGGTGTATAGGGTTAATAGGGTGTAGGGTTCAGGGTTTATCGGGTTTAGGGTTCAGGGTTTATAGGGTTCAGGGTTTATAGGGTTTATAGGGTTTATAAGGTTTATAGGGATAGGGTTTATAGGGTTTATAGGGTTTATATGCTTTACAGGGCTTATAGGGTTTAGGGTTTAGGGTTTATCGGGTTTAGGCATAGGGTTTATAGGGTTAAGGGTTTGGGATTTACAGGGTTTAGGGTTTAGGGTTCATAGGGTTACGGTTTATGGGTTTAGGGTTTGGGGTTTGGGGTTTTGGGGTTAGGGGTTAAGGGTTTAGGGTTGATAGGGTTTGGGGTTTAGGGGTCCTGAACTCTGTTTCCTGAATCCCTTTCCCCTCAACCCCAAACTCGGAAAACTCCGACTCCTCAACAGCCCTAAACCCTAAACCCTAAAACCTAAACCCTGAAAGGCCGAAACCCTAAACTCTAAACCCCTCAACCCTATGTACCTTAAACCCCACATGTGCTTTGCCTTCGAGGTGTTGGACCTGCAAAAGTCCTCCACACCCCGCAGCCCTAAACCCTCGAAGTCCTAAAGCGCCTGAACTCGGGCTCGAAAGCCTCCCCCCTCCCACAAAGCTTGATTTAGGGTTGAGGATAGGTTTGGGTTAGGGTTTAGGGTTGAGGGTTGAGGGCTTAAGCTTGATTTGGGGTTGAGGGTTGAGAATGTAGGTTTGGGTTTGGGTTTAGGGTTGAGGGTTGAGGGCTTAGGGTTTAACTGTTCAGGGGAAGCTCTAAGCTAAGGGGAGCGCGCCCTTAGCTCTAAGCTAAGGGAGCGCGCCCTAAACCCCTAAACCCCTAAACCCCTAAACCCCTAAACCCCTAAACCCCTCAACCCCTCAACCCCTCAACCCCTAAACCCCTAAACCCCTAAACCCCTAAACCCCTAAACCCCTAAACCCCTAAACCCCTAAACCCCTAAACCCTAAACCCTAAACCCCTAAACCCTAAACCCTAAAACCCTAAAAACCCCTAAACCCCTAAACCCCCTAAACCCCTAAACCCCTAACCCCTAAACCCTAACCCCTAAACCCCTAAACCCCTAAACCCCTAAACCCCTAAACCCCTAACCCCTAAAAACCCCTACCCCTAACCCCTAAACCCCTAAAACCCCTAAACCCCTAAAACCCCTAAACCCCTAAACCCCTAAACCCCTAAACCCCTAAAACCCCGAAAAACCCCCCTAAACCCCTAAACCCCTAAACCCCAAACCCCTAACCCCTAAACCCCCGAAACCCCTAAAACCCCTAAACCCCTAAACCCCTAAACCCCCTAAACCCCTAAACCCCCCCCTAAACCCCTAAACCCCGAAACCCCTAAACCCCTAAACCCCTAAACCCCTAAACCCCCTAAACCCCTAAACCCCTAAACCCCTAAACCCCCAAACCCCCAAAACCCCGAAACGCCTAAACCCCGAAACCCCTAAACCCCTAAACCCCGAAACCCCGAAACCCCGAAACCCCTAAACCCCTAAACCCCTACGTAAACCCCTAAACCCCTAAACCCCTAAACCCCTAAACCCCTAAACCCCTAAACCCCTAAACCCCTAAACCCCTAAACCCCGAAACCCCGAAACCCCTAAACCCCTAAACCCCTAGATTGGCTTGGGTCTTCCGAGGGAGAATCACGACCACCTGCTCTTTGTGTCCTATCCCTGCGGCTTCGCCAAGATTGCGGACTGATCTTCAGGGCCCTTAGGGATGTTTCGGGGTTCAGGGTTTAGGGTTTAGGGTTTAGGGTTTAGGGTTTAGGGTTTAGGGTTTAGGGTTTAGGGTTTAGGGTTTAGGGTTTAGGGTTTAGGGTTTAGGGTTTAGGGTGCCTTTAGGGCTTAAGAAGCAAAGGTTTGGAAAGGGGATTAGGGGACAGGATGAATAAGGTTCGAGGGCGCGCCCCTAATCTGAGCTCAATGGGCAAGAGCTCCTAAACCCTAAACCCAAAACCCTAAACCCAAAACCCTAAACCCTAAACCCTAAACCCTAAACCCCAAATCCCAAACCCTAAACCCTAAACCCTAAACCCTAAACCCTAAACCCTAAACCCTAAACCCTAAACCCTAAACCCAGATCTTTTGTTCGAGCTTCCTCCTTGGCGCCCAAAACATGAGGACCCCAACCAGCCGCCACGTGCCTTTAAAACCTCACGACCCTAAGAAAGCCCTCAAAAATCCCGAAAAAACAAACCTACATAAGCCCTAGCTAGCCCTAAACCCTAAACCGTCCTAAACCCGAAACCCTAAACCCTAACCCCTAAACCCTAAACCCCTAACCCCAAACTCCAAACCCCAAGCCCTTCCACCTCCCTACGCAAGCAGGACAGGGATCCGGAGAAGTGGGAGAAGCAACTTCCGAAGAGCCAGCTGCTAGCTTCATCTTGGTTCAGCGCTTGGGGGTTTAGGGGTTTAGGGGTTTAGTGGTTGAGGGGTTTAGGGGTTTAGTCGTTTAGGGGTTTAGGGGTTTAGGGGTTTAGGGGTTTAGGGGTTCAGGGGTTTAGGGGTTTAGGGGTTTGGGGCTTATAGGGCTTAGGACTTGGATCCATTTACCGCCAGTTTGGTGCTAATAGTGTGAGTAACCCTTCGAACGTATGGCAACAAGAGCCCCCGTGCAAAGCCCGGTGCCCCGTGCTGACTGGGACTTTGGACCTAGGGCTTATGGTTGAGGATTGATAAAACCCTGGGCCCCAAAGTGATCCTCAACAAATAGCAGCCCTAAGACTTAAGCCCTACGCCCACATGTTGCAACCAAGCCCATAACCCTAAACCTCCCCAGCCCGAAGCCCTCAAACCCCTCAAAAGCTCAATCCACAAGCCCCGAAATCTGATATTTGTGCCTTGTGTCCGGCGGGCGTGTGACCTAGGCTGGTGCAGTGCTTCAACATCGTGCAGCTTGCGTCTGAAGATCTCTTTCGCCTTCACCATCCTTTGGGGGGGGGGGGGGGGGGGTGTTTAGGGGTTCAGGGTTAGGGTTCAGGGTTGGGGTTCAGGGTTCGGTTTCAGGGTTTTTGGGGGGGGGGGGGGGGTGTTTAGGGTTCAGGGTTAGGGTACAGGGTGTAGGGTTTAGGGTTGCGGGATCTAGGGTTTAGGGGTTTGTGTTTAGTGTGCTGCAGCCCTTCAAAGTCCGCCCTGAACCTCCAAACCACATGAAGCCCCACCAACATCCGTAAACCCTCAGCCGGGGGATTCCTTGCATTTGCCTCTTGCCCCCCAACAAACTAGGGCTCAACTCTTGCGCATGGGGCTTATGGGGTTTGCATTGGGATGTTCCCCCTTATACTAACAGTTACTAACAGGGGATTATCGTACCCCGACTGTTTAGTATAAGGGTGAACATCCCAAGGTTTGCAGATTGTTGTGGACGGGTTCATAAGGCTTACAGGGCTTACGCAGGGTTTTCAGGGTTCGTAGGGTTGGAAGTCGTGTGCTCAGAATCTGATAGGCTGTGCTTCACGCAGGAAACCTTAAACCCTAAGCCTAAACCTTGAACCCTATAATAAACTCTAAACTCTAAACCCTCAACCCGAAACCCTGAATGAACTCAAAATCTTGAAAGCCAGCACCCAGCCAAGGCACGTTCTGGACTCGAAGACCGTGAGCCGTTTGGAAGCTCGCGTCCGAGTACTCGGCGAGGAGCCGCCCTCAGCTCCTCCTTCTTAGGGGGCCTGTCGAACCCTCCACCAGGGAGGGGGGGGGGAGGGGTTAGGGTTTAGGGTTTAGGGTTTAGGGTTTAGGGTTTAGGGTTTAGGGTTTAGGGTTTAGGGTTTAGGGTTTAGGGTTTAGGGTTTAGGGTTTAGGGTTTAGGGTTTAGGGTTAGGGTTTAGGGCTTGGGGTTTTAAGGTTTAGGGTTTAGGGAGGGAGGTTTGGGGTTGAGGGTTTTGTTTTGGGTTTAGGGTCTCGATGGGGTTCATAGCAATTTTCGGCTGTGATATGTTGACATTGTGGTGTAGGGTTTATGTGGCTGTTATTCAAACCCTAAACCCTAAACCCCTAACCCTCAGGGCTTTTCGTGTAGGCTTTCCATTTAAGATGTCTACAGGGTTGGTCAGTAGAGGCTATAAACATTTAGTGTCCCTGGTAGATGCAGGATGACCCCTAAACCCGCAAGCCTACAGCAGTCTTTAAGGATGGGGTTTAGGGTTTAGGGTTTAGGGTTTAGGGTTTAGGGTTTAGGGTTTAGGGGTTAGGGGTTTAGAGGTTTAGGGGTTTAGGGGTTTTAGAGGCTCGGACCTCCTCATTTGGCCTGAGAGTTTCCTGTTTAGCGTTTCGGGTATGGGGTCTCTGGTTTAGGCTTAGGGTTTCGGGAGCTTTGCTGGAACTTGCTGATTAAGAGGCGGGAGCAAATAAATGGGGTTGCCGGGAGCTCTGACACTTTTCATCGTGATTGGATCGCGGATCACCTCAAACAAACGCCCCAACAGGGGGTCCCTCAACCCTCAACCCTGAACCCTAAACCCTAAACCCTAAGCCATGTATTTGTTGCCACCCTGAACCCTCAACCCTCAACCCCCAACCCTAAACCTTCAACCCTCAACCCTCAACCCTCAACCCTACCCCTAGGCCCTAAACCCTAAACCCTAAACCCTAAGCCCTAACCCCTAAGCCTAAGCCCTAAGCCCTAAGCCATAAACCCTTGTGTTCCCCAGCATGGCTCAGGTGCATGCAAAGCCCAGAAAAGCCTAGAGCCCAAACCCGAAACCCCAAACAATCGGTGCTGGGCCCCTCTGGCCCTGACGCGCTGAGCCGATACTTCAGAGAGTCCGAGGCTGAAAAGAATTCGGGGATAAGGTTCGGTCCGCCCCCCCCCTCCCCCCCACCCCCCATCCCCCCTGCCCAAGATAGCCATGCTAACCCCAACCCCGAACCCTCGAACACCCCCAAAGTCCGCAAAACTACCCATGAATTTTTGCTTAACCCCCTAGACGCCCCAAAAGCCCTGCACCAGTTAAACACGGAGGGCCTATTTTTTTGGGTCTTTTTTTTTTTTTTTTTTTTTTTTTTTGGGCCTTTTTTTTTTTTTTTGGTCGATTTTCTTGGTTTTTCCTAAGAAAACCACCATTCCCTCCATATTTTTAAAGGATTTGATGCATTTTCGTGGTTTTTGGTACGAAAAACAGTAATTTCTCTGTGGTTTCATAGGAAAGCGTTATTTCTGGTACGTTTTAGAAGGAAAGAAGGAAAGAAAGGAAGGAAGGAAGGATGAAAGAAAGGAAGAAAACAAGGAAGGAAGGAAGGAAGGAAGGAAGAAAGGAGGGAAGGAAGAAAGGAAGGAAACAAGGAAGGAAGAAAGGAAGGAAGAAAGGAAGGAAGCAAGGAAGGAAGAAAGGAAGCGTGCTTCGAAGCCCAAGAAACTAGTTGAAAAACATCGTGTGAGCATTGTGTTTGCAAATGGGGGGGGCTGCGCCCCCCCCAACCCCCCCGCTTTTTTTGTTTTTTTTTTAAGCCGTGCAGAGCGTGCGTGCTTCAAAGCCCAAGAAACTTGTTGACACCCATCATGTGAGCAGGGTGTTTGCAAATGGTGGGGGGGGCTGCACCCCCCCCAACCCCCCGCTTCTTTTAAGCCGTACCAAGCGTGCTTCAAAGCCCAAGAAACTAGTGGAAAAACATCGTGTGAGCATTGTGTTTGCAAATTGGGGGGGGGGCTGGCGCCCCCCGCTTTTTTTAAGCTGTGCAGAGCGTGCTTCAAAGCCCAAGAAACTTGTTGACACCCATCATGTGAGCATGGTGTTTGCAAATGGGGGGGGGCTGCGCCCCCCCCAACCCCCCCCGCTTCTTTTAAGCCGTACCAAGCGTGCTTCAAAGCCCAAGAAACTAGTTGAAAAACATCGTGTGAGCATTGTGTTTGCAAATGGGGGGGGCTGCGCCCCCCCCAACCCCCCCGCTTTTTTTTTAAGCCGTGCAGAGCGCGCTTCAAAGCCCAAGAAACTTGTTGACACCCATCATGTGAGCAGGGTGTTTGCAAATGGGGGGGGCTGCGACCCCCCCCAACCCCCCCCGCTTCTTTTAAGCCGTACCAAGCGTGCTTCCCAACCCAAGAAACTAGTTGAAAAACATCGTGTGAGCATTGCAAATGGGGGGGGCTGCGCCCCCCCCAACCCCCCCGCTTCTTTTAAGCTGTACCAAGCGTGCTTCAAAGCCCAAGAAACTAGTTGAAAAACATCGTGTGTGCATTGTGTTTGCAAATGGGGGGGGGCTGCGCCCCCCCCAACCCCCCCGCTTTTTTTAAGCCGTGCAGAGCGTGCTTCAAAGCCCAAGAAATTTGTTGACACCCATCATGTGAGCAGGGTGTTTGCAAATGGGGGGGGGGGGCTGCGCCCCCCCAACCCCCCCCCCGCTTCTGTTAAGCCGTACCAAGCGTGCTTCAAAGCCCGAGAAACTAGTTGAAAAAAAAGTATGAATCCGATGAAAATATAGAGGGAATGATAGAAACCAAGAAAACGAACCAAATAGGGTTTTCCCTAGGACAAACTAAGGAAAAGCAACGTACGCTTTGACGTTTGACGAAATCCGTCCAAAATGTAATCAGAAGAGGGTTTCCTTAGGAAAAACGAACGAAAACCTCGTTTTTTTCAAGCCGTGCAGAGCGTGCTTCAAAGCCCAAGAAACTTGTTGACACCCGTCATGTGAGCAGGGTGTTTGCAAATGGGGGGGGGGCTGTGTTTTCCCCCAACCCCCCCCCCGCTTCTTTTAAGTCGTACCAAGCGTGCTTCAAAGCCCAAGAAACTAGTTGAAAAGCATCGTGTGAGCATTGTGTTTGCAAATGGGGGGGGCTGCGCCCCCCCCAACCCCCCCGCTTTTTTTTGTTTTTTAAGCCGTGCAGAGCGCGCTTCAAAGCCCAAGAAACTTGTTGACACCCATCATGTGAGCAGGGTGTTTGCAAATGGGGGGTGGCTGCGCCCCCCCCCAACCCCCCCTGCTTCTTTTAAGCCGTACCAAGCGTGCTTCCCAACCCAAGAAACTAGTTGAAAAACATCGTGTGAGCATTGCAAATGGGGGGGGCTGCGCCCCCCCCAACCCCCCCGCTTCTTTTAAGCTGTACCAAGCGTGCTTCAAAGCCCAAGAAACTAGTTGAAAAACATCGTGTGTGCATTGTGTTTGCAAATGGGGGGGCTGCGCCCCCCCCAACCCCCCCGCTTTTTTTAAGCCGTGCAGAGCGTGCTTCAACCTAAGGGGAAATTACAGGAAATCCGTCCAAAATGTAAAAAAATAGGTTTTTCCCTATGAAAAACCAACGAAAACCTCAGGGAAATGACAGAAAATCCGTCCAAAATGTAAGGAAAGTAGGGTTTTTCCTAGAGAAAACCAAGGAAATCGACCAAAAAAAAAATGGCCAAAAAAAAAAAAAAAAGACCCAAAAAAAAA